>JAOVYW010000001.1:10703422-10714530 GCA_025775045.1 Hiodon tergisus
CCCCCCCCCCCCCCCCCCCCCCCCCCCCCCCCCCCCCCCCCCCCCCCCCCCCCCCCCCCCCCCCCCCCCCCGCACCTGAGAGTGGGAAACGGCGGCGAATGTTAAGGAGTAAGGTGGCGAGTGACGGAAGGAGAACTAATGGAGGAATTAGAAAAGGAAAAACGTGATTTGGAAGGGAGTGAGTACGGGGCGAAATTGGGGAGATAGCTAGAGAAGAGGTTTTGTTGTTTTTGCGTGGTCTCAGCCCAGGGCCGTGAAGCTGAAGGCCAATAAAAGAAAACGTTTCAGGAGCCTACCGAGTAAAGCGCGTCTGTCCTTTATTGAAATAGAGACACACAACTCTACAATATTTATATAGTAGTACATACCTTTCTGCTGAAGAAATACGGTTACAGTTATTAACCGCTTTTACTGATCAAAAATCATGGAAGGAAAAGGAAACATCCCTTTACTTACACCGTTTTAGTACTTTGGCTTTAGTATAACTAATGATGCACACCATTTATAATCATTTTGGCTTGCATGACACATTTAATATGTCAGTAAATAAAGTACATTTTCACAAAATAAATATAAATAAATTTTAACTCAACGGTTGCCACCGACGATTTAAAAAAAAAAAACTTCAACAATGACATAACAAAAACAACCGGCGAGCCTATTTGGTTGCAGAGAACGCGAGAATAGTCTAGGCAACCATACACGTATTGAATGTGGAGAAAATATTTCCAAAATTGGATCTTGGCTCTGCTGTCGTGAATTTCAATCCGCGTAGAGCCGGTATTCAGTATCTTCTTGGGTATTGATTTTTATGGTGTATCGTTTGGCTTTTAAAAGAAACAAAATATTCGCTTTTGACCCAGGTTAGCTACCTTGAAAAAAAACACCATTATCACCGTCTATGAAGGTCGCTGTACAGCGAGCCAACTGCTACATGATACCATTATCAAATTTCTCCCAACAGAACTACAGTGGAATGTTTTGGCTATTTATTATGACTAAATGACATTTAAGTTACACATAATGCAATTCCTAGGGGCTTAAAAGTACCCAATGGAAGTATGAAACGAACCAAACCCTATCAGTAAAATATTAGGTAATACAACATAAATACATATGAATCCTGTTTAACAGGTGGGTCTACCTGAAATATTGCTGGAGCAAAATTGCACGCATTTTGGAAACCGTAAAGGAGTGATTGACCTTTACTCGCTGGCCATTGGTGCATTAACTTGTTTACGTACTTTGGTGCTTTAAGCACATTCAAACATGTAAGTTAAAGTTCCATTAACTCTGAAGCTAAAGATACTGCAACACTGAAAGGCCCAGACCTCCGAGTGAGGCTTCTGGATCACAGCTAAATATAAAGCGAACGTTGATCCTTTTAATGACTGAAAAGATCTATTTAAATTTTTATCTTCCATTATATTTTCACAAATAAACCGCATTAAAATTTCGATCATTTAATTGTAACTACATTTTTAGTATAACGGCTACATTTCTGAATGTCCTGAAACTCTGCATCAATATACATCTGCATTATCCAACTCTAAACAGTCGTATCCAGTTAATTTAGCTCCTGTTTGATTTTAACGCAATCTGGGCCCTGCACAGCTCTGCTGACTTTATTGTTAATTTCACGCTACGTAACTACTGATATCTTCCCAGAATGCCTCACAGCGCTCTTCATTTCCACTTGTCTGCCATGAGGCGCAGTCTTTGACATAGCTTTCCACATGGTGTTCCGTGTTACTCTAAATCTTCCAAAAGCAGAGTTAAAACTTAAGCAATAAATCAATAAAGAAAGAAAATGAATACATAACTTAAGTCAGAAAAAATTCCAAGTTCCCGTATCTTTCACATTTTCCTGAAAAAAATGTACCGGTAGCTTTATGTTTTAGGTCATGTATTTTAACAAAAAATATGAAATGCATGAAGAACACATACCGTGGTAAATCTTTGTGTGTTTCTGTTTTCCTTCAGCTCTCCCTCTGTCTGCCGTCTGTCCCTCCTCTACACACCCACATACATCTACATGCTCATAGATGGTGCTCTCTGTGTTGGTTCTGAAGTCCGAGTTAAAAGTATCGCCACTGTCGTTAGTTGTTGCTGCAGTTAATTATCCATCTAACGAACGAAATCTCTAAACGTTTCAGCGTTTCTCCCTCCATGTAATCGGTCAGATTGCTGCCTTTGGCATGATTGCTGTTCTATAACATACTCCCTGCCTTCTTTGAAAATCTTGCATATGACTTTTCAAAAACATATTTCGATTCCACTTTTTCTCGCATTTCACCCCATTTCTCAATCAGCGGTTATGTATTTTGGCGCGAACCATTGGTGTAACCATTAGGGTAGAAAATACTCGAATTCTTGAGTCTAATGGGTAGGCGCTGAAAGAAACTCTGAAAGTTTATCTCAGGTCACCACAATGTTATAAAAAATTCAGCGCAATGCTGCATTCGCAAGTCTGTTTTTACAGTCGATAGAATATTTAACTTGATAAAGTACTAGTTCAAATCAGAAAACATTTATTTATTTATTTAATCATATTATTAGCCTGGCTGGTGATTTTCCTTATTCTGTAAACGTGCAGAAAACATTTTAAAAAGCAGAACGTCTTTGTATTGTATGTATTGTTATTCAATAACATGATTCTCCACCGTCTTTTCCCAAATTATATGGTTTTTTTTTCTCCCTCACACCTTGGCTAACCATTTAACTTATTCACGACACCCAGAGAAGCACAGCCTGGACACTTGGACCGATCAGTGATGTCTCAGCCATGGGATATGGTTAAATAACAGCCTGGAAGTCGACCTTTGCCCAGTCAAAGTCCCGTGGAGAGATAGATAACACCTGAAGACGGGCAGGTGATTAATTCCTTTGGACTGCAATAGCAAGGAGACAGGTGAGTTTTTGTTTTCATACAGTTTCCGTGCACTTACGATATTGAAAATATCAATCAAAAGTCAATACTTGACAATAATAGAAATGTCCGCTTTGGTGTTCCTTGGTCTGTCAAGTCTGATTAAAATTATTCAGAACAGCAAGGAAATTTACTGCATTTAGACAATTTATATTTAATGTGGTAACTCTTATCACTGATAAACTTTGTTTTATATTATACAATATTTGTTTGTAAAATACAAAATCATGGCCAATTTGCATATCAGTATGTTGTAACTGAATCACTTTATCGCTTGGTCTACAGTAAGTTTAAGAATTTCTAATATTTAGCTGATCAGATTTTGAAAATGTCAGACTGTGAAGCTGAAGGTAAACCGATTTATCTTAAGTTTCGACTATCTCTTGAAGTTCTAATTTAGATCCTCAGATCAAATTCGAATTGCTGGTCGGCCCAGAATAACTAATGTTTTTAGTTATATTAGAAGGATCCAGTTTCGTCATTCTCAAAGAATAATAAAAAGTTTAAATGCAAAACTGTTTAAATGCAGAAACTTCCCTGGTGGAGGGGGCTTGTGTGATGCATGTGATGACTTTCTGGCTTTCCCACAAAAAGAGCATCTCAGATGGTTCCAGTGATCGCTTCAGACGACTCACGGGGCGTCACGCAGGCCTTATCATAATGTCCATTGGCCATTATCAGTGCGGCGGGACACCCTATCCACACTCTTTACAGCGAGCGGAGAGAGTAGTCCTGTCACGGTGCACTTTGGCGTGTACCCACCTCATTGGGCTGAATCGTTAACAATTAACAACCTCGGGAATATTCAGAGCACAGATCTCGGCTGTCAGCATTTTCTTAGTGATGCATTCCATGCCAAGAAAACAATATATCTGTGATAGTCTAAACTGAAGCGTTTCTTTTTCTGAGAGGGCAGAAAGTTAACTTGCCCCACAATGTAGATGTAGTCTTATTTTTTAGTTTTCCTTCTAGAATATCAACGTGGTCAAGTTCTGTGAGGCACCCTAGCTCCATACTGAACAATTATAAAAGAGGAGGGATAATTTGGTCTTTTTATAGTGTTTTGTAGACTGAGTTGACAGTCCCCACGGAGGCAGATTAGCTCATAATCTTCATCATGTTAAAATTGTTGTTGGTCTTGTTGCTTTGGTTTCTTGGTCTTGCTTTTGTGGAGTATCTATCCATATCAGATCCAAGGTCAGGGGCACCCACATAGACTGCAATAAAATACATTATGTTGCAATTCCCATAATGGTTTTTAAAAGAGTCGCTTGTGCACCACACCTGTGTGATAAGATATCGAGGACACGCGTTAAAGGAAAACAGCGAGATCTCTTCACAGTACTGACTTGTCAATGGTGTGACATGTTGCAATGTTCAATACCTTTGGGGGCTTGATTCATTAAAACAAGGGAGTAAGGAGAGTTAAGAGGAAAGAATGAGAAAGTAAAGCTTGTCTTGTAACAGAGAAATGGCGATGTACAGACCCCGAGTTATCAGCCTGTCCAAACACGAGGGCCAGAGCTTTGGCTTCTACCTGCGAGTAGAGCAGGGCGAGGACGGTCACCTGATTCGCAACCTGGAGATGAGCGGCCCTGCCAAGCTCTCAGGCCTGAAGGACGGGGATCGGGTTCTGAGGGTCAATGGCACCTTTGTGGACAACATGCCACACTCGCAGGTAAATAGCACAACCTTTAGTGACAAAATAATTCGGGGGAAAGGTATTTATAGGTGAGAGGTGCGCCATGAACACTCTTTCTGGCTTCCATGATTGTGTTTGCTTAAACTTTTAGGACTGTAGTCGTCATTCAAGAGTTAAGGAATTGGACTTTGTCAAAAGAACCACTAACGCATTCCAACCCATGAAACCTGCATGGTGTCTTTTTGGACCAGGTGGTGGACCTGGTGAAGGGGAGTGGGATGTCTGTCACTTTCCACGTTCTGGATGAGACCTCTTACAAAACCGCCAAGGCGGACGGTGTCGACCTGTCTGCTAATCAGCTGAGACCAGTCCAGGCACAGCCAACCATGAATGGTGTGGAAGGATCAGCACCCAAGCCTAAACTTTGCTTCCTGGTTAAATCTAAGACTGGTTACGGCTTTTCTATCAAGTCTATAAAAGGTGA
The DNA here is from genome assembly GCA_025775045.1 of Hiodon tergisus. Lineage (NCBI taxonomy): Eukaryota > Metazoa > Chordata > Actinopteri > Hiodontiformes > Hiodontidae > Hiodon > Hiodon tergisus. The sequence continues at coordinate 10,708,478 of JAOVYW010000001.1, forward strand.
GAAAGGAACCCGGTTGGTTATGAAATGTATGTTCAGCTCTTAATAAAGGCCTCAGCACCGGGGATGGTAGATTCAGATTCACGGTTTTGTTGGGTTGACCAATGTTTATTCAGCCTGCTGCTTCCCTCTCTAAAATACTTCATAAAGTAAATATAAATATAAATAATAAATAATACTAAATATACTACATAAATGAACACTGTGCTAGGTGAGTATTGACGATGCAGGGGACACGTTAAATTATTTATAAAACGCAAAATACAAAACGACTTTGACAGAACTGTGTTATTTGCTGTATCAGCCAGTATATCCATGAACGTTAAGATTCAGTATTTGGTTTCGGTGCTATTATCTATGATACCTTTCTGTTTGCATCAAGGTGAGCATGGGATGTACCTGACAGACGTGAGTCCTTCAGGGGTCGCAGAGAAGGCTGGGGTCAAGGCCAACGACCGCCTCCTTGAAGTCAACGGTGAAAATGTGGAAAGCGCTACCCATGAGCAAATTGTAGAGAAGGTTAAAAAAAAAATCCTTTGTCACAAAAATTACATTGGTCTCTTTCTCTGAGACTGCTGAATGTTTTCAGTTAAATCAGGTCAATATAATCCAGAATCACATGAATCAAACCTAATTTCTCTATTGGTACTTATTCAGTATCTGCAAAGATTAAAATTGATGCTTCAGAACCACGTGGACACGGACTGTGATGACCTTTGTCCATCAGGTTAGAGCCTCTGGAAGCTGTGTGATGTTCCTGCTGGTGGATGAAGAAACGGACAGATACTACAAGAATAAAAATATTAGGGTGGGGGCCAGTTCTGCCACACTGACGTACCTACCTCACAAGCCCCGCATTGTCCACATGGAAAAGGGCCCAGATGGATATGGATATTATCTGAGGGCGGATCCAAAGTTGAAAGGTATCTCATTTCACGGCTCTGCTTCTGTCAGGGTAGAGAGGGAGATTCATGACAGCCCAAAGATATCCCAACAGAAGCCATGCAAAGCTGAACTGGACGTTTGGTTGGGTTATGTAGAACAGAAGTACTCCGGAAAAAGTTTCTTATATTCCTGATGGTTGCAATATCTGTGCTAATTTGCGGTGCTATAATAGGAATAAATCACTGAGATAAGTTAGTCTAGCAATATATACAAAAAGTTATTAAATCTATGGCAGGTTATAAATATTAATGAATGGATATGTATGATGTTTTTTCTTCAGGCCACTTTATAAAAGACATTGATCGCGGTAGCCCTGCTGAGAAGGTAGGTTTGAAGGACATGGACCGGCTGGTGGCCGTGGAGAGAGAGGAAATGGATGACTTGGACCATGACCAGGTGGTGGAAAGAATCAGACAGTGCGGAAACAGCTGCTCCGTGCTGGTAGTCGATATGGAAACTGACAAAATGTACAAGATGGTGAGCCACTGTTATACGATGGAAACGAACTAATTATGTCTGAATTATGTGTGAACGCATTAATGTTTCTGTTTCTGCTTGCACGGAGAATTACTGAGAGGGGTTGGGTTAATGGTGAAACAATGGTTTATCACCCCTGCTTACACAGGAGTTTTTTACACTGTCAGCCATACAGGTTAATGGGTCCGTGTTACTAATGGAGCCAGGAAGACGTCCTGATGTTCAATCGTTTCCATGGTAATCATGATGATGGAGAGATGATGTTGAAGGCATTGACTGATGCAATGCCATTGTACAGGCTGGTGTATCTCCTTTCCTCTACTGGGAGGAGAAGACGGGCTCTCCCCCTGAAGACCACGACCCAGCGCCTAAACCCGTCGTCGAGCCAGCGCCTAAACCCATCCCGGCGGCAGAGCCGGTCTCAGCCAAACCAGCGAGAGAAGACTACAAGCCCAAACTCTGCAAGCTGGAGAAAGCCTCCAGTGGCTACGGATTCCACCTTAATGGGATCCAAGGAATATCTGGCCAATATATCAAGGAGGTAGCTAGCAGAATTCCCACACACTGGGAAATACTGTCCAGTGAGCTATTGATTTGGGAAAATATGGATCAAGTTTGTTGAAATTGAAAATCAGTCACTAAACTGAAACAATTAACTAATTTAACTTGACTTAACTTGTTCTTTTGACTTTTCTGGAAATAAGACTTCTAGATGGCTTGTTAATGTAAACATTTTCACAGAAAAAACTATACGGTAAAGAGGCAGATGGTCTCTCCACCAACTACCAACTTTCCTTTTTTGTAATGTGTTTTTAAATCTGTGCTATAGTTCGATTGATAGTCAGGGAGTGAGACTACATTCCATATTGTTTGTCTATAGCCAGTGGATGAAATTCACAGCACCACTGTCCTCATTATTCCAGCGCCATAAAATTGTTTTATGGTCTCCAACTCTGTGGCATCGTCAAGCCTTCCAGCTAAGCTCGCTGCTTTGTATCCCCCCTCCCAGGTGGTAAAGGGCGGGTCCGCGGACAGAGCGGGGTTGGAGGACGATGACATTGTGATCGAGGTGAACGGGGTGAACGTGGAAGAGAGCAGTCACGAGGAGGTGGTGACCATGATCCGGGGCAGTGGAGACAGTCTGGTCCTGTTGGTGGCTGAGAAGAAGGCTTACGACTACTTCAAATCTGAGCAAATTCCCATCACCGCTCTGCTCTTGACCCCATCACCTGCAGCCACCTCCCAAACGGCCATGAGACTCCAGGGGGTAAAAGAGGAAGAGGAGGACATAGAAGAAAGGAATATGGAGGAAAAGAAAGAAGTGGAAATTGAAAAACCAGATACCCCACCCAGTCAAAGAGAGGCTACTGGCAGGGTGAGTACCGCTGAAGATTAAATGTTCTGGTCAATAATGTCAGAATGCCCTGAAAACCTATAAAATGTCACGTGTGTCTTTCTAAGGACCAAACGAGACGGTACTGATTTTTATTGCAGAGTCTATATATTTCTAGTGTTGATTCAACAAAGTAAACTGAGGGAGATGTGTTCTTTCCTAATGTAAATTTGTATTTATTTATCTACATATTCTGTTTTCTTACCTTTATAGAGAACATCTGTATCCTCTTCATCATCGTCCCATGACAGTGTGGACGAAAGACTATGACGAGATAAGACTTCCCCTTCACTTTCAGAGGTTCTCTCTTTCCTCTGTTCATTTTGTTCCGGTCTTGTTCATTAATAGTATACTTAACTGACGGACAGCTGAGGAAAAAGTCACCACAAATGTATCCTCGTGTGCATTTTGTGAGCGGCATGAATAAGATATTTAACAACCGTCACTGGCTTGTCTCTACACTGCCGAGATTCACCAGGCTCATATTCACCTCTTCTGTCCCGACCCATCTAATTTATTGTTCAGGTTTATCTATTCATATAAGAAATTTGAGAAAATTAAACAATTGCTGTCAGTAGCATTGTTGAATGTAAGGTACAGCATTAGAAACATCTTCTATATAACGCTTGTAAAGTGTTTTAAGGACAGCCCATGTCTGAGACATGTCTGAGACGTGTGTTTAAGAATGTTTAAGAACAGTCCCAAGAACGTTCTTAAATTACTTTGGTCTTCCATCCTTTTTGGTATTGGCCATTAGTTCCAAATTTCTTTCTGGTCAGCCATTAATTGCATTGCAGTAAACTACGGACATCTTCATCTGAGTTAAGTTTTTGCTTTAGATTTGTATAGACTTTAAAAACGATGTATCATACAATGAACTAACCCCTTCAAGCAATAAAAAGCATCAACCACATCTCAACAGTGAGGCCTAATATTTTTTATTTTCATTCTCTAGACTGAGAAACCTGTGAGGAAATAAGGCATGCAACAATGGGTAATACTTCAGTGTGGGAAGAAACCAAAACCAGTACGTTTGGTGCTTTATGGCGGGTGCATGGACAACTTATAGTGCTTTATGGCTGGTGGGTGAGCGACCTATAACGTGGGTGTCGTCTTGTATCTGTGTATGGGTGATTCCACATTGGAACTTCACTCTCCTTGGCTTTGTACCCAGAGTGGAATGATGCTGTAACACACTGAACTTGGCAGCACTACGGTAGTAACCTGATCCCTTGGTCGTCGGATCAAAAAGGAGAGAAAAGAGCTCTTTAAAAGTGAGAAAAACTGACGTCCTGGGCTAGGTTAAACACATAACGCGTGAAATAGTCAGCTTGTACGACACGTTAACCTGTTCTGCCGTTGGGTGTGACCACTAGCAAGCAGGACAGGGGGCAACTTTTAGGTGACAAAGACTCAAGGAAGCAGGACGAGGACCAGAGAACATTTATTTATATAAATCAAAATAACTCTGTGCAAGAAAAAGTGAATGACAACTCCCGCAAAACAAAACGTCATCCAAATTAACAAAACAAATACAAAAAAACCCTTCTGTTATCAGTGCAAACAGGAAGCTTGATGGTTTTTCCTGTATTTGGAGTCCATGTTTGTATCCTGTCACCTGACAAACCACAGGCTAACAGGCTAGGTGACTCTGTCCATGCTGCATTCTACCGTGCAGCAGTGTCGGAAATGACTGACGACTTCTGCAGCAGCCCCTACGTCTGCCAAATAATATATTGTGTTCCTTAAAACATTGTTTTTCTGAAGGGAACGATACCTTCTGAACATAAAACTTAATTCCCCATTCGCTGAGGCCTCATTAGCATACTCGCCATGAATGGTGAGGGCCTCCTGTGTTAATCTGTATTGGCAATTTTATTACAGTCGTAACTTTAACGGTATATTTGTTTATGTTAATAAATCCCAGGGTCTTTAAGCCTGAGAAAATAACTAAAAAAGGGAGAACATGAATTGGATCCAGCGCCATTCTTGTGATAATCGCTCGATCATAAGTGATCTCACATCTCGCGACGCTTACAGTGGATTGTGGTTCATTTCCAAAGCTAGCTAACTTATCTTTGAGAGCCAGATAATAACTTACTTTAAACGTGGATTAATATCCCTCAGCTAGAGAGGATATACTGAACATAACTACATTGTAGTGTGAATTACAACAAAATTTAGGCTAGATTAGAGCAGATACTGCCATTACTAATTAATGAACTTTATTTTATTTTCCATTAAGAGTTGTTATTGGAGTAAGGCCACGACTTGTAAGAACTTCCCGAAGAATTCTATATTCACATTTCAGAATCGGCCCTAATCACCAGAGCCAGATATTTCCGGATATCCGCGTTAATGTTTAACGGGAGAAAAGAATATGTTATTCTCTGCTCCTGGCATGAAACAGGAGAATAAAATCTGTTTTGCACGGTAAACATAACTTATCTGAGCAAAAGACAGAGAAGGCCTGGAACTGTGGAACTCATCAGGGATTAATTCTAGTCGACTCTTGAGTGGTGAAAAACTTTTGCTGTAAAACTCTGTAGACTGGATGATCAGAATGATGAGTATGAGCACAGACTACAGACTGGGGAATTTTTAATTGTCCCGAGGCTGCGGTTGAACAGACTGTAAAACTTCCCTGCATTAACACTAAACATGTAAGTGTGAATAGTGAAACATAGGGCCCCATCACCTCTGGCCGGACAGAACACACTGCAGACACCCCTTCACCGTTTTACATTTAATCACATACTTTAAAAAGGAAACTCATACTGAACTCTTTACACCTTAATCAGAAAAACGAATTAAAAGCATGCACACTGTTCTGCAAGCCATGGGCCATCCCTGTTTCAGTGACAGAATTTGGGTTCAGTCTTCTGGACCAATGAGCCCGAAACATCTAGTCCGTCCCTCCACGGAGGTCACAAGGTCATGTGCTTCTCGGGCGCCTGCTTGTGCGCCAGGTATAGGAAGAGGATACTGGACAGCGCACTGACCAGGAAGATGACGTCGAACCAGCGGTGGTAGAAGTTGAACTGCAACTCCCCCAGTACCTCAGTTACAATGGTGCGGTACTCCAGGGGCATGCTCATCCGCATCAACAGGACAGAGGAGACAAAATACATGCCCTACAGGAGAGAGAGAGACTGTAGTATCACCAGGACAGAGGAGACAAAATACATGCCCTACAGGAGAGAGAGAGACTGTAGTATCACCAGGACAGAGGAGACAAAAT
>JAOVYW010000001.1:10757559-10770954 GCA_025775045.1 Hiodon tergisus
TTATTTTAAATTGTTTTGAATTGTGAGGAAACACGGGTCCCTATTAAGCTTTTATTAATTTAATACCCAAACCATGAGTATATGCTTGAATGTTAATAACTTAGCTGCTCAGTCAGTTCACCTGCCTTGTAGCTCTTGACGTAGGCCCGTTAGCACGCGATACATATTTCCTCCCTTTACAGATGGGTAGAGTAAAACGTATAATGAAGCTTCAAAGCCGGAGTATGTACCACTCGTGAATAGCAGAAAGACCGACACGCGGTGAAATTCACATCATATTGCATTAAAATGGAGTATCATGAATATAAAAGTTACGATTGTAGTTGTATTAGGAAATTTTGAGGAACTTTCACCAGTTGCCACCCTTTTCACTAGGAAGATATACCACGTGTATTCACCAGTAATGTTTCTAAAATTTGAGATAGTAGAATACGGCTTCTCCTAACGAGAAAAAACTGTGGACAAAGCCGAACTCAGACCACGTCTATGTAGTATTAATGACAACTACACAAGTAATTCTAACAACAACCACAATAAAAACTATAACACTAACCACATTACAAACAACATTCTATGCCTTATTCAATGTATATGTATCCAATGTTTAAATTAATGTATTATACATTTTTAACATAAACATGTGTTCGTATGCAAATTATACTGTACTGCTTAAAGTCCTGTTGCAACTTCTGTGCAGCAATGAATATAGAAAAGTTACTGAAGTACGAATTAGGGCAGCACTGTCATAGCAATAAAATGAACACGAATAAATAAACATAAATCAATAAATAATCAAAGTGCGTAGAATTTACTTTCCAGTCCGATATTATCAATAAAAATGATCAGTTGTTATCAGTTACTAAATACCCAAAGGGAAGGAGGAGGAGGAGACGGAGGAGGGAAGGAGGAGAAGGGAAGGAGGAGGGAGGAGAAGGGAAGGAGGATTTTAAAGGGGCGAGGTGCTTTGGTTGGAAAAGTTTCATTGTATTTAATCAAACCAACTTGGATGTATGTTCGTTGACCCAAATATTCTTACAGTGAACTCTTTTGTCGTGTTTTTTATAGTTGCTCTACTATTGATCTACAGTTTATTAATGACAATAATATCAATAATAATAATAATAATAATAATAATAATAATAATAATAATAATAATAGCCCTACTACTAGTAATAATTGTATCACAAGTGGGATAGTAGCCTTCCTAATATTAATAGTAGTTTCTTAGTAGTTACTTAAATTAGTTTACAGTTTTAGTATTTAATTGAACACACATATTGTGATATTATTTGATGCCATGTCACTCCATTGCGGACACATTATATCAGCATAACACTATTTTGTACTTATATTTGAGGATGCACTGACTCCTTTGGGGTCATTACACAGTAATGTTATTAATCGCTTGCTATCATATCTGTCCATCAGTAAAGGCAAATTAATGTTATGCCCTTGCATTTGTAACCATTTAAAACGGTATTTCTGTTTTTTATATAAGGTACAGATGACATTGGAATCAGCTCGATCCAAATGGAAATCATTTTATAAAAAATTATATTTGAGGAACACGCCTGATAAACTGAATCTAAACTGTAATTTATTGCGCCCAAATCCGTGTCTTCTGAAAAACAAGGCGATGAAAAGTTTAAGTGAATCTTTTTTTTTTCCACAGCAAGCTTATTAAATATGAATAAAACATGTATTCACTTCAGTTTTACAGAAGAGAGGGGGAATATTCAAGGGACGACTCATATTGGACATTTACGCATCGCACGATATATCGATCAGTTTACTTATGTTAAGACTACTAATGTGTTTTACTACTATGGACGGATTACTTAATTAACACAATTTGACATCTACGATTCAACTTCTAAATCAAGGATATATTGGATTAATCAGATTTTAATAGATCCCCTAAGCGGTCTAATTTTTGAACACTTAATAAATACGTATTACTGCTGTTACAGGTGTCTTTGTGCATGTTGTGCCTGATATACAATGTAGTACAAAACGAAGTTTGTATCATAAAAATATTTATCAACTATCATGGATGAAGCAAAAATCCACGATGGACAAAAATATATAAGCATGTTCTAAATATTTTTACTTTTTTTTTTTTTTTTTTTACACCTAGGCTACCAATATATATTGTGTCTCTTAGCTTCATCTGCAAAACATTAACAAGCGACACGGCATAAAAAGACTATAATTAATTTGTGAAGCTTTTCGCCTAGATGTTAACAACCACTGACAAGGTAAATACAAGACAGAAAGCCTGTGGTGTGTTAAAATGTTGGTATTAAAAGAACAACATTAGATTAGGCTACAATTCGGATTGTGTTTCCACTGGTTTGATAATCTATTATAATTATTCTTTACGTACGTTTGCTTGAAATGTGATTATTTAAAAGTAAATATCTGTTTACTTGATTTTTAGTGGCAACTTTGTCACTCATTGGAATTAACTGGAAGCCCAAAAGTACAGTACTGAACATGTAGAATGGCAGACTATATCATTATTTAGGCCCAATTTCAATAACTCCTAATTATTAGAATAGTTTGAACTTAACTTCACGGGCATGTCTTAGTGTCCTTCTGACGACTGAGCTATATTTCACGATCAAGATTGCTGCGAGTGAAATGATCCAAAATCAGTCTGTGTGTCTGACTGGCATTTTTATTAATGAGACTAGAGAAAAGAGACACATCTTTTTAAAGCTCTGGTTGAATTTAGTTGCTAAGCAACCGGGTATGGTAAATCATCCGCGAAATTTAAATCTTTTGGAAAGGCATCGCGCGTTTTGCTGAATAGCCACTAGAAGAAAAGTTGTATGATAAGCAATTTCTAACTCAGATCTAACAACCGTATACCTATATATTAAACACCGCAAAACAAAACAATATACAGCAAAAACGACACAGGAGCGCTAACTATAGATTATGTCCCTCTAATCGTGCAACTGTACGAATAAAATGTAACCATAGACAAATAATATGCGCGAAGTCTTGGAGATATGAAATATATCAGATTAGCAAACTTTCTTCTACCTAACAACATAAAAGCACGCGCACGAACACCCGTTTGTGAAACGCGTACACTTACAATTATAGCCCTAAACGAATAGTCTGAATAAAATGTTATTTTGAAGCAAGTTTCTTCAATAAATATTTTTTTTACTAATGTAACATATTTTAGGTCTATATTGGCTTAGGTCAATAGCCAATTTTCAGTTTTTTTTTGCAATTATATGTAAGAGGTTACATATAATTATGCCTTGTTCATATTTTACAACGCAAATATCTAGATGAAATTTCTCCCAATGAATTTAACTTTCATTGTGCTGTTGATGATATTTCAACTCATAACCTATGTGTGGCCCAAAAGCATACAAGCCATATGACGTCATCGGTCTCATTGTGTCATCCCTGCCTTTAACGCTGAATAATAAATATGTTCGATGCCTACCAGCACGGTAATATAACCTACCCCCGAGACTGTTATCCTTATTGCAACTGTTTGTGATTATCAGCGAAATTAAAATATAGAAAACACGGTTGTTGACATTCGCATAGATAACCAATAAAACGATTATTAACGACACAAACACGTAGCCACTATATAATCGACAAACAAATAAGAGCAAAAAGCTCCCCTTACATTCTGCTTCATTCCAGCTAATCATACCAAACGCTTTTGAGCAATACTTTTCACGCGTTATCAAGATGTGGATCGCGCGCATTTTATTGTAACAATTACAGGCTAGCAACCTGAAGACCACAAAATACAAAGTAACTAAATTGCTATTTTAATTGATAAATTAAAACATTAATAAGACCACAAACATCGTCTTCAAAATATAAAAGCATAATAATCAAAAATTAAGGACCCAAAAAAACAATAGAACGGACGCAGAGAAATAGTGGTATGGTACTATACGGTGCGGTGACTTGAATTGCGAAACGAATGATGCGTTACCCTTCTCCCGAGCACACGACGCTACCATGTCCGCGCTAGTTGCTTTCTGCTAAATCCAACACAACATAGAGACACACATGTTGTTTCAAGGCCTGTAGAACTTTCGCCTGAAGTGCGCGCAGAAATAAAACGACTGTCAGTACAATTTCTGTACAAACTGCAGCAGGTACACAATTGTAATAATCACCGCAACTGCAAGTCAGCTGCTAGTTTCAACCTAAATTATTAATAATTAATTCACAAAATGCATTCCCACACAAATACCACACAATGCCCTTCCGTTAATTTAAATCACGAGTGAAAATAGGTCAGGCCTACTGTTAATATCATGCGTCCAGTATCATCAATGTTTTGAAGGGCTACACCACCATTGGATTGTAACACAATCGCATGTGTGATATCCAACAAAGGATTAAATAACTCATGTCTATAAAATTAAACGTGCTACAGTTATTATGAACGGTATCTACGCAGGTATTTGAATAATATTAACAATAATAATAAAAATAATTACGGTGGATGACTATACTAGTATTATTAGAAAATAAGGAAATTATAAACGCGTGGGAATAATTAAAAAAACAATAAACACGTCATGGGACGAATCCGGATAAATTGTTTGGGATCAATATCAGAATGTTCACAGATAAATTGCTTCAAAGAAAAAAGTCTGTCTTTCAGAAATAACCCTTAGTCAAAATAATACCACCTTTTATACAGTGAGACATTTTATTTTTTAGGTTTTGGATTATTTTAAACGCGAGGCGTTAATTGTGCAACTTTCAGTCTCCAAAGTGTTGTTCAGAAAGATTAGATCACGTTCACCCCCAAAGCATATTTTAGAAAATAATATTCCTGTAATTGTTTTGAAAATATAAAGCCAAGCTAACCACATGCAACACACACAATCACGATATTTCATTCTAACAAATTTATTGTTCTCAATCATCTCTTACTGAATCACTACTGAAATTAAATTACAATCAAATTATCACATCAAAATATACCCTTATTACCTAACAAACTGTCCATGTCATCTTATGTTGATTTGTGCTCCTTTGTAAATAATCATAATACAAAATTAAACAAAACAAATGAGGACAACAATGAAAACTGGAAAGAAAAAACATCTTGCACAAGTTCTGGAAAAAAATAAATTATCGTTTGCAACAGTCCATAGTTATTCCGAATAAAATCAAAAGTCATTTTGAAGAAAAATATAAAGGAAATAATTCAGATCAGCATCTGATCTAACAAATCTATATTGCCGGAGTCTGTTTACTGAAACCTACCAAAGAATACTGCTTGGAAATGGCAGCATGATCATAGTCACATCCACAGCACCCATTCAGTCACACTTGGCAACGGATTTTCGGAGAGAAGAATTTCAAATAAGTGCAGCTGAGATAGTCAGTCTTTTATATTTCTTTCCCCGCTTTTCGTTCTTTTAAAAATCCATTTACTGGAGTCGGTCCACAAAATAAAATACAATTTTCAAAAGATGCGATCTTTGAGATCGGAAAGGGGCAAACAGTCTTACGACGGTTTATTTTTTTTAATTTTATTTATTTTAATTTTTTTAGGCTAAGAACCACAGCTCCTTTTATGAAATATTAAACCATGCAGTCCTCCTCGTAAAATGTTCAAAAGCTTCGTGGATTCCACTTTTCTTCGTTTTGTAGTCATATTTTTTTCATTGCAAGGCTTGGGTTTTAAGTCTCTTTTTAATGCGTAAATGACTGCTTCTGTTGCCTCATACAAATCAATTACAAGAGAAAAAGTAGGAGAAAAAGAGAGATACACTTTCTTACACTTCGTTTTTGTTTTCATGTTGATGTTGTTAGTGCGCCAAAATTACCTGATGGTACGAACTTGTAGCTGTCACCCTCTGGTCGCTCGGTTCACTCGGCCCAGTTAAACTTGCATCTTTTAAGTAATCTACTAAAAAATGTCCCTGAAAGAAAGAGGAGACAGAACCTTTTAGGTTAAGACAATTGAGGGCCTGGGTGAAGGTTATCGTTGCGCTTTTTGGAGTGGGGTTGGGGAGGGGGAGGTTTTTGTTTTGTTAAAAAATATAAAACACATCTGCAGTCTTATTCATTTTCTCTCACAATCACAGTATCAAAAATTATTTTCAATATCTTGCTGATAGTCTGTGTCCTATCAGATTAATAATATACAAAACATTTTAGACTTGCTGTTCTATGTCTCACTGAACATTCGTTTGCAGTCCATGGAGGGGGGCGGTGTATCTGCACTCACATTGCCGACCTGAGAGTACACATCATCCGGCGTCTGTGGCACTCCCGGGGGCGTCATCCTTTTTTCCTTCTGCCTCCGATTGCAAAACCAAACTCTGACCACTTCTTTCTCAAGCTGCAAGCTGTCCGCTAGAGAGGTAATTTCTTGGGCCGAAGGTTTGGGGCATTTCAGGAAGTGACTCTCCAAAGCCCCCTTTACGCTCACTTCGATGGAGGTGCGCTTCTTTCGCTTCCTACCTTGCGCTGCTATCTTGTCGATGCTCGTGGGACTCCCGGTGGACGAATCTGCTTCCTCCAACCATTTATTTAACAATGGCTTGAGCTTGCACATATTTTTGAAGCTTAGTTGGAGCGCCTCGAACCTACAAATCGTGGTCTGAGAGAAAACGTTTCCGTACAGGGTGCCCAAAGCTAAGCCGACATCAGCTTGCGTGAAGCCCAATTTGATCCTGCGCTGTTTGAACTGCTTGGCGAACTGCTCCAGGTCGTCAGACGTCGGCGTGTCCTCATCTGAGTGCGGGTCGTGGCTGGACACTCCGCCATGGTGCTGCTGCTGGTGGTGCTGATGCTGATGGTGATGGTGGTGGTGGTGGCTACCGTGGTCAAGCTCCGGAGTGTCCCCTCGTACCAAACCCGGGTGAACCAAGCTTTGACTCCCCGGTGGGCTCAGCATCCCATTCACTGTGAATCCTCCGGGCTGGGAGTAAATCAGCGACTGCTGCTGTTGTCCTCCGGCTATCGATGGGATGTGAGCCGCCGTGGTGCCACCCCAAGCCCCTGGGTGAGTCTGGTGTGGACCCAGATGTGGCGGCCTGTGATGGAGCGCAGTCCCAGTGTGTAGATCGTCTCTACCAGAATTGTTTTTGACGTCCTGCTGCTGGGGGCTACCTGTCATTCCGACAGGGCTCGACGACCACGGCGATCCGGCTTCTGCCGCCGCCACCGCCGCTGCTGCAGCGGCAGCGGCTGCGTGAGGCAGAGAGGTAACCCACTGATGGGCATGGCTCAACATATGGCCCCCGTTACTAGCCGCCATGGCTCCTTGCATGAAGTCGCTCTGTACCATCTTTACAGTGGGATCTCCTCTGTACCCGCCAGACACCGACGTAACGGCAGCACTGCCGGGCTGCATACCACCGCCTCCAGAGTCAGAATGCACGATCGAGCCTGACGATAGAATACTATTGCTGGGCAGATAGGGATTGGAAGCCGCCGTGGCCATTCCGTTAACCCTTACGAATATATCTGTGGATGAGCCCCCCTCCCTCTTTTAAACTTTTTTTCTCAAGCAGACAAATTCTGTTCCATGAATTATTCAAACTTTAAAAGTCGGAGTAGTATTTTTGAATCAAACCATGAACTTGTTTAATTATACAGCAACAGAGCAGGAAATAAAAATAAAAATCGTCAAATCCGGGATTTTCGTACTTACAATATTCATGTATTTTAAAAGCAATACGGATAAATGGTTTTTTTTTAAATCCACGTTTTTAAACGTAAGAAAATAGATACCCTTTGAAATCGTGCGCAGTCCTTTAGAAGCGTTTAATTAAAAAAAGTAATGTAATAACAATAAGAAAGTTTTGTCCCTGAAAACTTGTAGTGGAGATGCAGTTGTGTACCTTTCCCTAAATCGAAATCCTTTTTGAAGTTCCTTTTTGATGAATGAAAAATATCAGGGTCCTCGCTTCTTCGTAATTTAGCCGCTGAGATTTTTTCCGTAGTGTTTTTGTTTTCTTTATCAGTTTCCTTTATTCTGCTGTAGACTCTCTCTTTGTTCTGTTTTGATGGATTTAAACCTGCAAAACCGCTAACTCAAGCTGAAGTACAACCCTGTATTACAGCGCACGGCGATCGTTGCAAGCTGTCTCTCTCATTCGCTGGCTACCTCACCCCCTCTTTCTTTCTTTCTCTCTCTCTCTCGCTCTCTCTCTCTCTCTCTCCCTCTCTCTCTCCCCCTCTCTCGCTCTCTCTGACAGTTCTCTCCGTCCCTCCCTCGGAGCTTGGAGACACACGAATGTTTACCCTTTGCCAAGCGTGCGCACACCGTCCCACATCTTTTCTCCAAATACGAGGGAGTCGAGTGCAAGACTCCCGTTGATTGGATACCCGCGGTGCGATTGGCAGGTCTCGAAAGCCTGGCTTCAGGCACGCAAGCCCCCCTTCCGGTCGTTCCAATTGGTTGCTTTTTAATTTAGTTAAAGTAAAACAAAACAAAACGAATAAATAAATAATACAAAAAGAAATATTAAAAAAGAAAATTAAGACAGAAAATATTTCCCTGTTCGTTTTACTCTTTAATGAACTGTGTGGCAACTCTTTGCACCCTTTGCCAGAATAATTCATTTCGCATTGTTGCAGTATTTATTCTAGTTCTCGACTTCCCTTTTCAAAACCCGTTTAATCACAAACAGAACTGAACTTGCTACTATCTAGCTAAATCAGGGGAGACATCTCAAAACATCAGTGTAACTAAATTGTAAGACGAGACGATGAAATATTGCCTCTGATGCAACCAAAACAACAAAGCGTTGATTCAAAAACAGAAGAATTAACAAGAAAGGGCGTCAATTATATTTTATGGTTTGCAATCAAATTGTGTGGATACTACACTGTATATAATACTGTGTGTCTTGGCTGTCTGAACTAAATAATTGAATATGTATATGGTATTAAAATAAGGCTTATATAGTGACACTGATAATTAATATTGACCCAACAACATATGATAACAGCGCAGGACTCCACATCCACCGCGTGTTTTGTACTAAAGATTCGGCTGTTTTGGAGTTAAGGGAGAATGAAGGGTTTGAGCGATGCTTCCAAGCGGAAACACCGCACAGGCAACCTCACTGAACCACGGAAAAGGAGAAAGTGGCAACCAAAACAAGAGCGAATTGAGCAGTCCACAGGGGATTTGTAAGGAAAATAGGCCCGCTTTTACCGAACGCGACCGACGAATGCCACAGCCAGATACATAGAAAAAACTTTTTTTAGTTTTCAAACGCCGCACAGGATAGAAATTGTCGGGTCAGTTATATCTCACAACTCATGGCTTCGTATAGATGTGTAAATTAAAGATTAATGCTTTGGACGAACTACAATAAATTCGCGTTAGCAGCATGCAAAAGCCATCGATGCATCGGGGAGCGCAAGGACTCAAAGCTATCAACACTTTTGGACTTCAGTGGGATGTAAAAATAATAATAAAATAAACTATAACTTGTTTAAAGGGTGCCGGTGCTGATGATACCATGACGATTTCCCCATAACACCCCTTCAAGGCGACCCCTCTTCAACCAAAGGTCTAACACAGATTTAATTGAATTAAAAAATTGATATATCCAGGCTCTGTCCTTTAAATACTCGAAGCCAGAACCTTGTGTTTTTCTACCCAAAAGATTTTATTTGGATCCGGTTCAAAAAAACCTTGCGAGCCTCGTGGATTTGTTTACATTGAAAGGGTAGGATAGGGCCGGTGCCATAGGGCCGTCTTATTCATTAATATACAGTGAGGATTTTGTTTAAATTACTACTATGCATTTCACAGAGCGTGCTTTCTAAGGCCTCTCGTGCGACCGTTTGAAAGGCGAGAGCAAGGCTGTGGAAAGTCACTTTTATTCCAAAACGGTTAAAAGGGAAAAGAAAAGACATTTGCCGCGTTCATATTTTAACGTTCTTCTGTTCTGTTGCATTTTTAAGATACATTTTTTATTTATTTTTTGTGTATTTGGTAGGGTCTCTTGTTCCCTGCTGTGGAGTTCCTCTGTTTTGTATGCAAAAAACAGAGAGAAAAAAATCCCCAAGTATAACAAGAGACGAACAGTTAGTGCTGATTTTCATTTGCATAAATTTTCATATATTTTAGTGAAAATAATAGCGGAGCGGAGGAGAGCTCAGCTCAGTTGAGTCAGAGGAAAGGAAAATCTTAGGAGGACCGTTTCTTAGGAGAGGAGAAATATCGGTCTTTAATTTAAGCTAAATAGAAATCAAATGCTTGATATTTTGAGTAATCGAGGATTTTCAGATGGTAAGTGCATATTACTACTATGGCTTTCATATCTTATGGGGTGTGGGTTACAATGCAGGCTATTAAGAAATCAGGCTATTGCATCATTCTGGAAGGTATTTTTAATGCAAAATTACTGTTTTGAGTGCAAATGCCAGATACAGCAACATAGATGTTTTCATAAATAAACGCACGTATATATAGTGCTTTTCCTATGCGATATATATATATATATATATATATATATATAGCTCTATCGGCGAAATTACGTCGTAAAATTCCCGAGACCAACAAAAAAACATATATATATCTGTTGTTTTTTTCCTTTTTCCCCAAAGATCAATAGACGCCTTCGCGTTCAACCTAGGCTTCATAAATAGCGAACAGACGGTTAAGCAGCACAGTTTTGTAGTGAATGTCCACTGGAGAAAGCGCAATCAATCAAATCTAAGCAGGACACACCTCGGCCGAATTCTCAGGAGGAGTCGAGCACAAGTGGATTTCTAGGCGTTTACATATATTGATTCTTTGCAGCTTTGCTTTAACTTTGTTGGGAAGTTTAGTAACTATACTGACTTAAAACAGTAAACTAATTCTTATAGACCAATAAACTACCAATCTCTTAATTTCTTCCCCTAGGATGCCAGGCCTAGGTATAAATGGCTACTTGCGAAATACTTTATTGGTAGTATTAGTCGGAAATATTATGATTATATTTATAAATTAACAAACTAAATATATGTAGCTGTAGGCCTATATATTTTCATACAATGTATTATATTGTTCATGTGCTATAAAAGGCAAATATTTTTTATGAATTGGGCAAATGGATAAGAATATTTCTGCATGGCATAAAAGGGAAAAAACTTGAGGTGTTTTACCTGTGTGGTAAATACACGTAGTTTTAAACATACTCGCGAGTTTAGTGCTAATAGGCTACATCGAAAAGTATGAATGCGCTGAAATACTTAAATTGTTCATTTCAAACCATGACCTACTGCAAGTCATGCAAGGTAATTCGTCTACTTGCGCACATATCATACACTTTGTAATAGATTTTAAATTTGTTCATTTCTCTGTTTTTCTCACGGGTTAACTTTGCGTGCCCTCTCTGGCGCAGATGCTACCTCACTAGCCCTACGAAGATCGTTTGTTTCATTGATGGGGAGGCATTTCTAAGCTTAGCATTTCAGTTGCCATGGTGAGCAGAATAAAAGAGGGAACACTAGTCGCATTAAGCTATATGTTTGTGCAGTGGAGTTGAGATGAAAGAGATCCCGTAGAAGCCAAAATAACGTCGTGGACAGTCAAACCAGCACCAAGGCTAGCCTGTATGCGAGAATTAAATGTGTTAAATTTTTTTGGATTATGTATGACAGTTAGCTAGGCATCCGTTGCAGACGCAGTAAGCGCTGTACGTTTGCTAGGTCTTCTCGTCACACCATAAATCAATTTGCCATTTAAGTTAGGGGAAATATTTTCTGACCAGCAGGGGTCGCACTTAATTACGATCTTAACTTCGGTAAGTAATGTTTGCTTTGGAGTTTCTGACAGATTGTTAATGTTTGTAACAAAGACAACTTTTTAGCCAAGCATCTTAAAAACACAGAAATTAAAACTTTTTTTGACAAAATAAAAATAGGTGAATTGGTAAAACTAGACGAATCTATTGTTTTCTTCAATTGAGGAAAATCGGATTTTTGTTGGCTGTTAAAACCGTAATTGATAATAAATAAATAGTAATTGGTTCATTTTTATATTTATATATAAGTTTTATAAATCAGCACAAAACGTATTCCATTAGTCTTGAGTTAGTGTTTGCTTGCTAGTCTCCTGAATCAAATTTAAGGTATTCCTATTAAAAATAATACGTGTGTACCCTATAAATAACTCAATGAATAGTATGTACACTTCAGTATTTACAGGACTTTATAGGCCTAAAGACCGACTGCTACTCTGCCAAAGAGGCAGCTACTGCTTTTTAATTAGGAGTAAACAAAACACTCCAAAAATTTGAAAACGATACATAACATTGAAAAGGGCTCACATATCTTTTTTTCACATAGCCTTTTTCACAAGGAAATCATATCATAAAAATGTGTATTGAAATGTGCCTATATAATCTTTCTAATTTGGCACCAGCAATCCAATTTAATCTTTGATAGGGGTTTCCGTATTTAATACCCTATTGGTTGTGCTCGTCCGCAATTAGGAATGCAAAGAGAATGACTTATTTTAATCAGAAATTAAACATGCAGTAAATCAGCGATAATGGACATTTTGAAATGTATTCGTTTCTTTGCTATGTTTACTCTATAAAGTGAATATTTCATGTCTCTTTCATTGACCATTTAGACTAAAACGGAAAATATGAAGGCATGCCATCAATATCATAACTATGTTAAGCTATTAAGACTGTAACAAAGAAGTGCAGAACAAAAACCATAATAAAATAACGTAAACATCTCAAGACAGGAGAACGGAATGGAAGTATTTTTTAAATGCAGATTTATTTTCATTAGGGGTTAATATTAAGTATCATATAATCGGTTTTCAATCAGATATCGAAAAATCTATCGCACACGCACTCGCACACGCACGCACACACACAAACACACAAACACACACATGTATTGTTTTGTTCAAAAGGGTTTTCATAACTTTGCGTTGCGCGCTAAAGTTTCATGCTACAGCTCTTTCTCGGTTCCTTGTTCCTTGCCTGTATTTACTTAGCTAACTTTTAATCTAATTTAATTAAATCATATACAGTCCAACACCTCTCAATGTTATACAAGTGTTTCAAAGTGTAAACTAATGATTTTTCCCTATATAACCTATTCAATATCAAATCTGAACAAAAATACAAAAATAGAAGCTTTGATTAATTAATCATCAGATAAACAACGTTCCCTCTAGACTGCAGTGTGTAGACGAAATCTAAGGGTAGGTAAATGACAGGAGCGGAAACTGCAGCGGCGTGAAATTCAATCTTTCTCGCAGTCATCACGATGAAGAGAATTAATGCTGTTCGGAAAACCTGTCTGTATGACCGCTGATTATGATTGGAAATGTAATAATGATGCTTGTTATTATTATTATTATTATTATTATTATTATTATTATTATTATTATTATTATTATTATTA
>JAOVYW010000001.1:10783756-10794885 GCA_025775045.1 Hiodon tergisus
GGTCACTCGCTCAGTCACTCGCTGACTCGGTCACTCGCTGACTCGCTTGATCAGTGGGAAGCGATTGCTGGAGTTGTCTGAGGCTCTAAGCAGACCCAATGGATGTAGGAGGTCCCCTGCGTTTGGGCAGGCTTTCACAGGGATTACAGATCTGAGGCCAGTGGAGGACTGGTGGAGGACTGGTGGAACAGGCGAGGTAAAGAGAGCCGTGGTGGAGCGGGTAGGACGCAGAATGCCCTGCGGAGGTCGGGTTTCATCCAAGGATTCTCTGGGCCTTCTGCAAAACTCCTGTAAAGGGTCCTCAGGGGATGCATGCTCCAGAAAAGCCTCTACCAGTGCCGCCACATCCCAGTTATCGCCTGTCCTGTCATCTCTCAAATGTCTTAAGGAAAACAGCGTATCACTAAAAAAACACAAATCACTGTATCACAAAAAATCCTCTAGAAAACACGCACATCTCTCCATCTCTCTATCCACATGTCTCTATCTCTCTGCACATCTCTCCATCTGTCTATCCACATCTATCGCCCTCTGCACATCTCTCCATCTCTCTATCCACATCTATCTATCTCTCTATCCACATCTATCTCTCTCTGCACATATCTCCATCTCTATCTCTCTATCCACAGCTCCCCGTCTCCCTATGCACATCTCTCCATCTCTCTATCCACATCTCTCTATCCCTCTATACACATCACTCCATCTCTCTCTGCACATCTCTCCATCTCTATCCACATCTCTCCATCTCTCTATCCACATCTCTCTATCCCTCTATCCACATCTCTCTATCTCTCTATCCACATCTCTCTATCTCTCTATCCACATCTCTCCATCTCTATCCACATCTCTCTATCTCTCTATCCACTTCTCCCCATCTCCCTATGCACATCTCTCATCTCTCTATCCACATCTCTCTATCTCTATACACATCTCTCCATCTCTCTATCCACATCTCCTTATGCACATCTCTTTATCTCTCTCTACAACTGCAACAGGCCTGTGGAGCACACCAGACGGACTGACCTGAGTGCATTTTGACCAAAGTAAACCAAATAACTACCATGCCTGCCATTGGCTGTGTGACCTCAGCCCATGACCAATGAGAACACACACTGGTTTGGCATGGGAGCTCTCCTGAATGCTATAGTCCCGGGACAGCTTCTCAGCACCGCCACAGGATAGCAAGCCCCACCTCTCAGTTTCACTAATGTGTTGAGGATTGTGGGAAAATCCTGCATGTCAAAACTTCTGCAACTTCTCCATGTGTGTCACAATGCTATCCCGTGCCATGGGTTTAGTTAAACCAAATATAGCAGGTAGCAGGCAACAGCAATTCAGCTTTGAGACAAAAAAGGGTTTTTTCCCTGCAAGGAGCTGTCCATAGCAAACACAGCAAATTGTTGATTAAAAATACACATTCAATACTTAAAGGGGTTCACAATCTATAGAAGAGTATAGCTGCAAAGTTTGATAATGCAGCAGATCCCATGTCCTGTATATAGTGAGAATAGTGGGGAGTGATATATTCCTATGAAAAGGACTTTGATATGAGAGACCAAAAATGATGTGCTGCCAGCTGGCTCTGGAAACAAACGCGAAGGCCAAGCTTAGATGCTGACTGGGGGGCTGCGTCCCCCCCCCTCAGGAGGGCAGAGAGGGGGGCCGGGCCCTCGGAGGAACCCCTGCAGGGGAAGAGTCCCCATCGGATAAGCCTGGACTTCAGAGGGACGGCTGGGCTTTGGTGGGGCGGGGGTGGAGTAACAGGCATTGTAGAGGGGAGCGCGTGCGGGTTCCTGCCCAGTCCGGCCCTTGGCTGGACATTGGCGCGGCACACTGACCTGCCGACCTTCTGCAGAGACTGGCGCGGAGCCACATATTGATGGCGACGCAGAGCGAGGGGTGGAGGAAATACCCTTTCTGTGTGTGTTCCAGCAAAGAGACCAAAAAAATACAACAAAAATCTGTACTCATAGGAATGGAAACACGGCAGTGTAAAACGTAAAGCCAACACAATGCAACTCTACAAATCTCTGCAAGGGAAATGTAGAGACGTGCAAATGTGCATGTAGACGTATGCATGTATGTTTTTATGTAGAAGGTTAATCAAAACAACGAATATTAGAAGTAATTGATTGTGATTGCAGAAACATAAACGCTGAATAAAAATGAATGATAAATACAGGGTACGTATTAATGGTATTCATTTCCGATAATTAACACAAAAAGATACAGATTACAGACGCTAAAACATACCAGCAAGGCTGCTCCTGCTCTACATCTTGGATACTTTCATAGTTCCACAGATCAGATGTTTCTCTCACTTGGACCTCTGCACGCACGTTATCTCTGTCTCTGTCTCTCTCTCTGTCTTGCTCTTTCACTCTCTCTCTGTCTCTGTCTCTGTCTCTCTCTCTCTCTCACTCTGTCTCTCACTCTGTCCTTGATCGGGGCGGCCCAGAGTGCTTCGGCTGGGAACTTTCCGTGTCTTTTATGAAATTAGGGGAGATGAAGGATTGGAATGAAGAGCTCAGGAATCTGTCCTATTGGCTGGAGTCCGCAGGAACTCCGTAATGACAGGGATAATGTGAAGCTTGGCACGCAGGGGTGAACTGGGACAGGTTGTCCTTCACACAGGCACACTTGCTCTGCACGTGGAGGTGAAGAACGCAGCTTAACTATTTCTGTTTCATGCACTAGCGAGCTGTTGGAATTTGCCTCCTTGTGTGTCTAGGCCAACGAGGTCAGTAAATCATACGGGAATTTAAATTCCTTCTCTGCCCAGCAGGAACTGGGCACTAAACGCAGAGGCACGTTCAGTTGTTAAATAAATCCCGAGAGGACCCGTGCCACGTCCACTGTAACTTTAGCTTGTTTGTGGTGGGTGTTTTCAGGTGTGCGTGCCTGTGTGCTTTTCTCCTTCACCAAGGAGAAAAGGAGGGAAGACAAAAAAGGTAGAACAAAGGAAGGGGACCAGAGCCCCTGTGACCTACTATCTTCTTCCATTCTCTCATCTTCTCCCTCTCCCAGTCTCTCTCCCTCTCTCTTCTCCCTCTCCCAGTCTCCGTCCCTCTCATCTTCTCCCTCTCTCCCTCTCCCTCTCTCTTCTCCCTCTCTCTTCTCCCTCTCCCAGTCTCTCTCCCTCTCTCTTCTCCCTCTCTCCCTCTCCCACTCTCTCTCCCTCTCTCTTCTCCCTCTCTCCCTCTCCCTCTCTCTCTCCCTCTCTCTTCTCCCTCTCTCCCTCTCTCCCTCTCTCCCTCTCTCCCTCTCCCTCTCCCCATCTCCGTCCCTCTCATCTTCTCTCTTCCTCATGGCCACTCTCTCTTTTTCCTTGCCCCATGTTGCTCTTCACCTTCTGCAGCTTAAAAGCCCACTGCAGGAACACGCCACAGAATATAAGAAGGCCATGGCAACACTTTCTTCTATCTTTGTGGTCTGTTTTTTTTTGGGTCTTTCTTCCTGCCCCCGGGAGCCAGGCTAGATCCCCCATTCTGGTCACATCCTAGAAGGCACTGTGGCTGACAGCGTCACACACCTCCATCCGTCACATTTACATTTCAAACTGCCACCACCGTTCATCAATTATTCACCAGCCACTGGTCACTGGCGAGGGCGTCTGATCTGGGCTTCCCCAGGTGCGGACCCCTTTCCCCCCCCCCCCCCCGCTCCCGCCCGCTCCTCTCCATCGCCCCATCTCCGCTCCTCGGGGTGGAGGAGAGCTCTTCCAGTCTTTGTGTTTGTCCTCAAGTGCAGTTTAAGGAAATAATGGTGCTTAGTTCTTCTCTTCCCTAGTCCCCTTCCCTTAAAGCGGTTATGGACGGGTTCTTATGATTCTGATATTCCATTAATGATCTTGTTCATGAGCCCGTCCATAGAGTAATCCAAATATTCTGCCATCGTATTTATATTCTAGAGTACTATTTCAATCGCATAGCAGGCATTAAAAAATGGAGATGTGTAAATCATAAAGTGAAGGTGAAAGCGACATGTAACTGGATAAAATCACATTGTACACATGGATGTTTTTCAATGTTAAGTATATAAACAGTTGTTTTTAGCTTTGAGGAGATTCTATAAGAAAGGAACAGCACACCATGCGTATTGCATTTAAATTCCTTAAAGGGGCAGATTACTGTCAAACTTATTCCCAGCAGAAATGACTAGCAACTCAACCCATTTAGATTAGCACTGTAATCAAACTGGCTTTACTGCGGAGGGACGATGCTCAGTGAGTCCGGGGACTGCACAATCAATTGTCCGGTCTCCATTAGACAGCAACCAAACATGTCCAGAGAGAAAGCAATTATAGCCATTAAGCTGTGATAAAAGTAGAACAAATAATCAATTTCTCCGGCATTATCCCAATACCTGTCCCAGAGTAGTTTGTAAAGGCTAAGAATTTAAAGGAGAATTTATTGCAAAACTCAGAGCAGATTGCTTGACAATCAAGTTATTATAGTACAGCAAGCTTACTGGATTTGGGAAAGAAATCTACAATGATGCCCTGGTGTCGGATGTTTGTGTCAAGGTGAAGAAGAAAAAAAATATTGGGAAAAATGTCACCGGTAGATTTAGGAAAGAAGAAAAATCATTAGATCCCTTACATATTTCACCAAAAACCATTAAACATATTTACAATAGGCAGTGTTATTACAAAGAGAGAACAAGGAAGGAATTACTCACTAACTAACTGAAACCATTTTTATGTAATTTTGATGTGCGATATTCATCATTACATCATTTGGTTCATCTGTAGCACCTGAGTGACATTTTATTTACTGTATCTCCCTTTTCATAGGTGCGCTAGCTACGCCAGGATTTTTCTTCTCATTCTACACCAAGTGATTTGCTGGATGCACCTGATACGTTGGTTGGTAAACCACAGATTTGATCTGTAATCAAATGAGAAGGCTATGGGTTAGTCTTTGCGAATAAAGATGAAACTGGGTCTGCGGTGCATACTCTCTACACACTGAGAAGTCCTCACAATAATAATGGTCCTATCTAAACTGGCAGTGTGTGGTCAGTGTGTGGTCAGTCCAATGTGTGGTGTAACCATCGGAGTGCTAACTGTGTTGAGTCCTACTGTCAACGGGAGCATTGCTTCATCCAAAGCCAGTCACGGCTGTGCTTCCAAGGTGAGTGAAGTGGGTCGAAAGGTTCTGGGAGCGAGAGAGAGAGAGAGAGCGAGAGAGAGAGAGAGAGAGAGCGAGAGAGAGAGAGAGCGAGAGAGAGAGAGAGCGAGAGAGAGAGAGAGGGAGAGAGAGAGGGAGAGAGAGAGAGCGAGAGAGAGAGAGAGCGAGAGAGAGAGAGAGGGAGAGAGAGAGAGAGAGAGAGAGAGCGAGAGAGAGAGAGAGGGAGAGAGAGAGGGAGAGAGACTGACACCTGCCTGTTCCCTCACCCAAAATCAGCGGGTTTAGAGGTGTGGAAGTGTTTGGGGTTGAGGAGGTGTTAGTAAGCTGTGTTTTTCGGAGAACTCTCGTCTTCACACCCCGAGCACAGCCAAGTCCAACTCGACAAGCAAAGCTGCTTGTACTAGAGGTGTTCATCAGAATCTCGCGTGTCAATCTTGCTGCCGAAATAACGTGTTTCCACACACCATCTTCAATGTCTGGAAGATTCAAAACTGACGAGAGGGGTGTGGGACATTTGAGAACATCACTTTTGTGTCGTTGAACTTCTCCATAGATCACCTATGTTTGATGCTTGTAAGGGACTGCTGAACCTATATTTCAGAACTTCTCCATGCAAATGTTCCTGTGAGATTCGACATGGACAGAGGTTGAATTCGAAAATGAACCGACTATGTGATACTTACTGCCTGGTCTAAAATCAGCGTCTGCAAAAATCATGCCTGGTGCCGTATTAAATGATGTAAGCACTTAAGTATGCCAACCCTGCTGGTGTTGACTAGTATTTAGATTATTAAACCATCTTACATCAAAACACTGGTCACATTATGTAGTCATGGACCGTGAAAACATTCAAATGTATCACGCATGTTTTTTCAAATTTTTATTTATGTAAGTCATTTTTCACATTTTCAACTAAAGCAGGGCTTTCTAAATTCTCAGTCTCAAATGGCTTCCGAATGGCGGCCCTACAAAAAATATAAGCTTTGTGAGAGGCTCGCAATGTGCAGTTTGTGTTGATTGTGCAGGGAGATTCAGTTTTGTGGCAATTTTTGAGACTATTATTTTGAGTTTTTGTCTGTCCCTGTTGGTGAGCTGGAATTCTTCCCTGATTCAGTTTTCCCCAGTATGGCGTATTATGTCATCTCATATATTAATGTGTTGATTTTAAGACAAGTTTAATACCGGGAATTAGTATTGAAATGATCATGAAACACAAGTGTAGAATTCTTTACAACTGCGATTTGGCTACTTCAAAATAAGAGTCCCTATTCCGTTAGGCATTTTCCATTGTTTTCAATGTTTTTTTTCTACCCCCCATATATTGACTTTTAAATAAACATTTCATTTTATCCGGGTATATATCTATGTGTTTAGGGAATGCTGGAAAACTTATAATTTCAGAGCACCTCTGACAGATATCAAGTGTCCTTAGGCTGGGGATTGAAACCTTTTGCTAATAAACTGAGGTTTCCTTGATGTTTCAAAATTCTTGAAGTTTTTCAGAAGTCTTTGAATAGAGTTTCGAACAGCTTTTAACCAGGAGTTTCAAACCCTGAGAGTGGGGGGTAGCTTAGCTACCACCAATCAAAAGGTTTCGAAACCCTTTCTTTAAACATTGTCTGTGAAGTGCATGCAGAGGGTCACAGTGTCACAAATTCTTGAAGTCAGTGTTGCTGTTATTAAAAATACATATATTTTTTTACCAAAAATAAATAAATAATCTGAGAGTATTGTCGATATTTATTGCCAGCAGAGAGAATATTTTAGTGGGTCCAGATTTCAGCGATGTGTTGATGCTTGGCACTCATAATGGAGGAGATTGCATTATTACCTTCCATTGACCTAATACCTTAGAAAGCTCAGTTTAGTCTCACATAAATATGCGAGTAAATGAACTTCAGGGTTGTGCGGTTTCCAGCTTCCAAAATGTTTTATGCACCTAGTGAAAAATTGTCTAGGGCCACTTACAGGTCTTCACCTATGCAAGATAAAATGCTCTTGTGTGCGGAGAGTGAATTCACTGAGGCAAAATGCCTTTTAGACAACATATCTGGAATGAACCGCCTAAAGAATGGCTACGGAGAGCTGATTAACGCTGTTTGTGCATTGCCCTTTCCCATGGCTTTCCATCTTCTTCAGATGATGAAACTCAATTCACACATGAGGAGCACGCCATAGCCAAAGGAGTGAATTAAAAAGGCTTTCTTCTGGTGGAGTGTGTGGGATCGCAGGGCTGTCTGGCCGGCGCGAGGTACTGAAGCAGTTCTGATGTTGGCTCAGTGGTGGCAGCGGATCTTGACAACACAACTTGGCACGGACAGCACCACATCTCCCAACACATGCGCCCGACTGGCGCGGGACAGACAGAGGCACCCCGTCCCCCTCGTCCACCCCCATTCCCTTCAAGCTCCTGCTAAATGCGTCTGGGACGGCCTGCTTTCATCCTGCCCATGTAAATATGGTAATCCCACCTGGGTTGGGCAGGATTCATGGACCTTGGTGAGGAGGGGGATTTTCTGTGGAATACAGAATCAACAGAGCTATGAACTTGGCTCCAGATGTGAGAATGACTTCGCTGAAATCAGACCCGGCACTGTGGAAGACTGGCAGGTCCTGTCAGTCAGCAGAACCCTGGCACATGGCTCCTTGCACAAATAACAGGTGCTGTTTTCAGAGTGTGTGTGTGTGTGGTGTGCGTGCGTGCGTGCGTGTGTGTGTGTGTGTGTGGTGTGTGTGTGTGTGTCTGTGTGTGTGTGTGTGTGTATATGTGTGTACGTGTGTGCGTGTATGTGTGTGTGCGTCTGTGTGTGTGTGTGGTGTGTGCGTGCGTGTGTGTGTGCGTCTGTGTGTGTATGTGTGTACATGTGTGTATGTGAGTGCTTGTGTGCATGTGTGTGTGTGGTGTGCGCCCGTGCGTGTGTGTGTGTGGTGTGTGCATGTGTGCGTGTGTGTGTGTGTGTGTGTGTGGTGTGTGCGTGCGTGCGTGCGTGTGTGGTGTGTGTGTGTGTGTGTGTGTGTGGTGTGTGCGTGCGTGCGTGCGTGCGTGGTGTGTGTGTGCGCGCATGTGTGCGTGTGTATGTGTGTGTGTGTGGTGTGTGTGTGCATGCGTGCGTGTGTGCGTGTGTATGTGTGTGTGTGTGGTGTGTGCATGCGTGCGTGCGTGGTGTGTGTGTGCGCACGTATGTATTTTAAAACAAGTTGTGTTGAAGAAAACAGCCCTTAAGATGGATAATTATTCATTTGTTTCTTCCAAATATACAGCATCATCTGCATAATTCACAGATTTATGGTCAATATCAATAACTGTCAAAAGTCATTTTACAGATTATTGAAAATTTGAGTAAGGTTTATATAATAAAAAAATAGGTCAAAGAAACAAGAAAATGGTTGCTTAATATATGTAAATTTGATGAAAAAAATATTTTAGTTCTTCTTCCTCAGAAAAAAGGGAATTTCAATTAAGAGCCGTCCTCTGATTCTTGATAAACAGATTTATTTTACTTTTTTGAAAACAGTTTTTCAGTTTTTTCAGTTTTTTTTTACATGCACATAAAATACGTAGCACATGAGATGATCGCTTAGCAAAGCGACTCCTATCCAGATTGAACCTAGTGACTCAGCCCGACTTTCGTAAAGTGACTCCAATGCGACTCAGCACAGCCACGGAACTGCTTCATGTCCTAACTCAAGTAAAGTGTTCGATTTTTCCTACTGTAAGCATATCATGCCGAGCCAAACACGTCTGTATGTCCTCCTTCACAGGCAGTGCTGTTTCAGTCCAACGCACGTTTCTCTGACCCCGCCATTGCCTGGGGCCCAGATTTCTGTTTTGCTCCAGTGACGAGGAGCTCAGGGGAAACGCTCCGCACGGCGCTGATGAACCGGGATGAAGCCTCAGACGCTGGATACCCCGGGAGGGGCTGATCTTACCCTCAAATCCTCTACCGCATCCGGCCGTTTGTACGTGCCCAGCCCTCATAAACACAGACGTGACCGGGAAACGCGCTGGCCATGTGATCCAAGCGGACCAAACTCACTTGTTGAGGTGAAAGCAGGGCAGCTTCCATCTCTCTGATCAGAGTAGTTGCCATTTGTCTTTCTTTTTTTTTTCTCCATACAAGTCATTTATGTTGATCTCAGAAAGCGCAGGTTCAACCAAAATCATTAAATCATGAACATAACTTTAAACTCAACTTTTGGCTGCTTATCGGCTGTGGAAAGCAAACGGGTGTGACTGAGATTCCATCAGGCAAGAGCGGATGTAACTCTCCCTCCACCACAGTCGCGTGTAACGTGAAATGCTGAAGCAGCAGCCAGGCTCAGTGTTGTATTAGAGGGTTAAATAAATGATGTTAGATGATTGGACGTATTAAAAGACAGTAAAACCCTCCTGGTGAGCAGCTGTTTCTTTCCCCCACCAGCGAGCTGGTTTAAAGCTCAATTGTGCATTTTGCAGATAAAGTGGCAGAACTACTGGAGGCTGTGTTGTGAGCAGCCGTTGCCACGGCAACTGTGGTTTCGAGACCAGGTTCTCCATTACCACTTAATTTAGGCTTCCTAATTGCATTCCATAGAATCTGTGGCGACAATATCTGCCAGGGAAGGAAAAAAAATCCCTTTCCCCTCCACCCCTCCAAAAAAAAACAAAAAAACACGGCTTGCCCAATCTGCCCCCAAACTACCAGCTTTGAAAACTCAACACAACATGAAACACGTGAAAACTGCTCTACAGTTCAAATATAGTATTTTTATTCTATTCGAGTCTTTAAAGACTTCACTGTGAAGATCTCAAAGTTCATATTTTGCTGAATGATCCTTCAAAACCCTATGTGTGTGCCTGCATTTGTACACGTTTATTCTCAACAGTACCTGCATGTGTCTGTTTGCATGTAGGTGAATATGACAGCCATCATACCCGCCTGTTTGTAAGTGTGTAGCGATGTTTATTTTTAAGATTTCTTGTTTGTGATGTTGCAGTGTTTTTTTCTTTCCGCGTGGGAGAGTAAATAATATTAATTGTGGCATTAATAAATAGTTATGTATTCAAGTGTACCATTTTCTGTAAGGACGTGTGTTTTTCTGCATGCCTTTGAGATTGTATTTCTGTGTTAGCATGTAATTGTTGGTTTTCATATGTCTCTGTCTGAGCATGTGTGTCAGTGTATGAATAGATTTCGGTGTCTGGGTTAGAGTGCATATTCCTGTGTTGTGTGCCTCTGTATGAGTTTGTGTGATTTCTTCTTCATTGCTGGTGTTAGTCTGTGGCTCTGTCTGAGTTTGTGTGTATGTGTTTGTGAATGTATGTGTCTTTTTATGAGTTTGTCTAAGTCTCTGTATATATTTGTATCTGTGTGAGTTTGTGTATGTGTTTGTGTTTGTATGTGTCTCTTTATGAGTTTGTCTAAGTGTCTGTATATATTTCTATTTGTGTGAGTTTGTGTATGTTTGTGTTTGTATGTGTCTCTTTATGAGTTTGTCTAAGTGTCTGTATATATTTGTATCTGTGTGAGTTTGTGTATGTTTGTGTTTGTATGTGTCTCTTTATGAGTTGAATGCAGGTCAATGTTTTCCACTCACTGTTTTTCAAGGCAGAACGCCCCGACCACACTCCGACCACACCCCGCCCACGCCCGGCCACGCCCCGGCCACGCCCCGACCACACCCTGTCCACAAGAGACCTGGGTTTGATTCCCAGTCAGGGATCCCATGCGCTGAAACACGTAGGTTATATTTGAATTAAATTCATTGATGAATAAAATGAAAAATAAATAAATAAATAAAGTATTATTGTGTTGACCCCCGAATTGAACACTGATTAATAGCATTCCTTGTGATAAATCATTTCATGTTATCTTCTGTAAGAAAACCCTGACAGAGCAGACACCACCCCTCCTCGAACACGCACACACACACACAGACACCCTCCCCTCCCCGAACACACACAGACACAGACACACGCATACACACACACCCCCCATCCCCGAACACACACGCACA
>JAOVYW010000001.1:10819239-10850029 GCA_025775045.1 Hiodon tergisus
CCCCCCCCCCCCCCCCCCCCCCCCCCCCCCCCCCCCCCCCCCCCCCCCCCCCCCCCCCCCCCGACTCTAGAGAAAGCCATACACAGTAATGAGCAATAAATAACAGTTAGCAAAGGCAAGTTTGTGGGCACAGTTATTTTCCATCTCCAAAAACAGCTGTGATATATTGCTAAGTTTCACTGTTTCCAGGCTACCTCAGTGAATTAGCATTCCGTCTGCCAAACGTGTTGCTTAAAATTTGCACTTTATTCACAGACTTCAACACCAAGCTCATGCCAAATGTATCTCGCACACAAATGTATTCAAATATTATTTCTAATTAATGTTTACATTTAGTGATATTTGGCCCAGACGTATGGTGCTGAACCTCCCGCCAAAGTAAGCTCTTTTCCATTCCGGAAGGACGGTTTGTCATTTTTTAGTCCAAGGGACATTTTCTCAAGATGGAGAAATGGAGGCTCTGGTCAAATAATCCACAGCACACCTCCAGAAGAGCTACATAGAGCTGTATTGTTCCTAATACGACCTAGGGGGTTGGGGATCCTTTAAAAGCCACTCAGATAAATGAGCACTGCTCTGGGTGGGGTAATCCAGTAGAAAATAACTGTCTATCTGCTTAAAAGAAACACGCCTCTACATGAAGTCTCTCAAGAGCACAACATATGACATCAATGTGATATGTAGAATTTTTATTTATTTAACACAATTTACATCCAAATACAGACAGCCCCCTTCGTCTATTCATTGGTGAAACAGGTTATGGAGATATGGTCACCGGATTCATGGCAAATCTCATGTCTAAGATGACATTGAGATGCTCTTCAAATATGCCTCGGCTCATAAGGGTCAGCCGGTGGAAGGACACGCCAACCCGTATGGTGCAGCCAGGCCTTCCCCTCGTTTTCCGAGGGCACCGAAACTGTTGTACAACGCGCCGTTTAGGTAAACAAGGCACGACGTGTCCGATTTACAGCTTCTGCTGACCCACGCACATTCTTTAAAGGGCGGCTTTCTCCCTTTCTTTCCCTTCCTTGTCATTTCATGCGGCGTTCAGTTTAAATTAAATATTTAAAATTGAGGCCGCGATGGGCTGCTAGCACAGCTAAAATGAAAAGGCTCTGTGGCAGCAGTGACCAGATTTTAAATGCAGGAAGATCAATAAATAAGAGGGCTGCGGAGGCACAATCTCGGTGTGAGTCGAATGGCTAACAAAAGCCACCACATGTCTGCGCTCGGCCTGTGACCAGCTGTCCCCGAGCCCACTCGCGCGTCCGCCAAATCCCTGTATAATTCCCGCCCCCAACTCCAAGTAGGCAAGATGTGTAGGACATGTTATTTCAGTTAAGGATGCAAACGGCAGTTAACTGCAGAACAAATAGGCCAAACTATTGGCATTTCAAAAATCATACCCATTATCACAGCAGGGGGACTTCAATCATTGGTGCATTCCTACCATGGCTCAGGCAATATGACAACCAGCTCTGGGAGGGAGGGGTAGACCAAGATGACAACGAGGGGGGGGATCTCTCCAGTGTGTTCCTATTAACGCACCACCCATACACTTCACTTGGCCAATCAGACAACGTCAATCCAGGCTTGCCAAAGGACTCACATCATGCCTTAAATATTTCAAAAACATCCATCATACAAAAAAACAAAGAGCGGACATTGCATTATACGGTATTAACCTCCAGGGTTTGCATACAAAGAGCCCAGATTTATTTATGTCTGTGCTTCAGGAGCCTGGGCGCTGTTCAGTACAGTGAACCCCTCAGACCTCAGCAGGAACTCAGCGTCTCTGATTAATGAATGCACGCTCGCAGAAAAGGCTAAGAGCAGGGACGGAGAGAATGAAAACGGCGCCAAACCGCACAATTATTACCAGGCCACCGTCAGGACGGCGGCCATAATTACCACTGGGTCCGGTTCACCCTTTTAAAGAACCCAAACACACTGGGGGCCCCCTCTTGTCTCCTACCAAAAAAAAAAGGGGGGTAAGTTTCTTCCCAGGATTATTAAACGGCTCCAGACCGAACTCACAAATTCACACAGCTGCTCAATATCCAAGAGCAGAACTTCTGATTTCTACACAAAATAAAGCATTACAAAATAAGCTTTTTTTTTTTCCCGAACCGCGCCAGCTTAAAATAACACCCGGAAGTTCCCCACAAAATAATCTGGAGTGTATCCACAAAATTCCCTAGCTGAATGATGCAGAGGGAGAAACCTACTAGACAGCAACAAGCGGTTAATCACCACCGACCGAAAATAAAGTCCTACGCTGATGCTCCTTAGTGGGTTTTGTTAACATAAATCTTAATGCCAAATCCAGCAATACCCAGACAGCGACGTGTTCAGGAACAGGGCCCTCTTGTGACAGTTTTAAAATCCAATAGTTCCTAACAATTCGTGCTGTAATCTATAGTCACTATGAATTTGGCTAATGAAGGCCAGGTCAAAACGAAAACGGTAAACAAATTTATCTTGATAACTCGACATTTTGGTGACATCAGTCGATACGATTCAGTATGTTGTGTTGATACACAGGCTACAGGTAAATCCTAACGTCATTAAAAATAAAATTATTTAAATGATATTGTTTAAAATAACATGCACTTATTAACAGATTTGCGGGAAGCGTTTCAAGCTAATTCTTTCCTTATGCTAGATAAACAATAACCTGTCACATTCAAAACATTTATATCCCTTACTGCTGTTTTTCCATGTTAAATAAGGAGCCCTACAAGCCTGCGGTACACAGAAGTCCCTTACTGTTCTCTTTTTCAGAGTCAGTCCTCAAGGACGTAAGCTGTGAATAAATATGAGGCAGATTCAGTGACCTTCTAGCTCTGTATCTGGTTATTGGTTGATTCATTGGCAGTTACTAGATGCATGCATAACACATCGAGAACGTAATCCAATTTATCTCACTTCCTTTTCCTGATAGAGCCATTTAAAACGATGGACTGCAAGGAGAGCTTTGCCTCATTATGGAGTTTCACTTAGACTATGAGCAATAGTTCATTATTGTCAATTAACTATTTACAGAAATAAATCAATTCCGTCCCAGCTTGTCTAACACAAGACATCGCCAAAAGAAACATTAATGGAAACCCACAAACTGAACAATTAATTTAACAGATGCGGTTTAAGTCAGATGATTTCAACAGCAGCACGCAAAGGAAAATTACCACCCATTACATGTTATACACACACACACACGCACGTATAAGCAGTCCCTGTTTTTAACTTGACCCCCATACACACATTTCTCTCGAGCTTCATAGGCCTAATATCAGGCCTACAACACCCTTTGAGCTTGCTGAGAGAGTCTGCCCATTGCAATGTTAGGGCCTTAGTGAAGGGCAACCGCCCACCTCCGTCACCAAACATGCAGTGCTGTCGTTTCCGCTCTCGCAAATCAACACCAAAACAGACCAAAATGCTTTTGGGGAAGTGGAGAGGGTCTACATGCGTGAATGTAAAACTATTGGCATGACACATTTCTGCAAACATTCCACAATAACGCAACATGTTTGCCGTTTGCAGATACAGCTGATCTTACTAATACTAGGCCTACTTCTCCCTTAAACCTCAGACTTCTCTGAAAGATCATCAAATCTCACCTTTAATATAGCTACCATGAACACTTGTCACTTATATAATTCACCCTCAATTACCAAAAAATATTCAGCAATTTTATACCCATGAGTCAACTACACCAGTGCACAAATCCCAAATGTACTAGTAATTATTGACTTGTAGCTCTGGTAATGCAATTAGTGAAATACAGAGTTATCAGGCGTCTCATACATCATAAAACTTTCTACATATTACAGTCTTACAGCTGGTTTAGCATTTTAAAATAAATATTCTGAACTAGATTTCATGGTAGAAGAGTTAAAAATAGCTCATCTAAGCAAACATAAATCACTCTAGCTGTTAAAACGTTTCTCTTGATCCCTCCCCCAACCCCGCTTCAGCATCCTATAACCTGTTACGGTAATTACAGTGAAAAGTAACAGCACTTTAAAAAGAACACCAATCAGAAGAATCCACATCCGTGGATTCATTGACCAACGCGCATCATTGAAACACTGCTTGATTACTGTATAGCCTAATCCACTTCCGCCATCCAGTTTAAGCCCATGCAAACAACGTAAAGGTGACTTTGCGGCAACATAACGAGAATGTATTAGCTTGGACCGGTTTAGCATGCATTATTAAACTGAAGGAACTAAGCACTGGGCCCATGGTGGAGGTAGTAATTTGTATATTTACATGAAAACAGGCTTCAAAGTTACATAATTTAATACTTGTAAGAAACCTGGAGATATAACCCCCCATAACTTAACCCCAATTTAATAGTGGAGGATTAAACACTGTAACCTGGTGTACATATGGGATTGTCTGTTCAAAAGCTGTCCAAGTTTCATCAGTTTCAGCATCCCCAGACACAAGGTCCTTAAATCCTAATTTCTCCTAATCAGCTTAGTCAATGGCAAATGTTTGGTGCAACTCTGGTAGACATGCAAATAGGGTTTATCCATGTTTATCTCCAATTCCTGACTGCTCAAAACAAGTGGAAGCTATTTCTCTCTCCTGTGCAGAGAAAAAAAGAACACCACCCTGTAAAAATGTTGTTTCCAATGTGCAAAAGTCCATGCAAGAAAGGGCTTTGTTTAACAACAAATGGAGTTAGCTTGGGAAATTTTTGTGTTTTGCTTTTAAAAACATCACAAACAAGTCCTGGCAGATTTTTCCTCTCATACTTGCGCAGTAGTACATACCACAAGTATACTAAGGGCCTTCTTCTGTGTCTTCAGCTGCGCCACAGAAAGCAACAATAGACATTCGTAATGGCAGTTGAAACCGGGAGAGTCTGTTCCGTTTCAATTCATTGATACCACTAATGGCTTCTCAGCAGCTCCACAAAATCAAGCAGCTGTCAAGACGATGCATCAAAAAGAAGAGGAGCATGCTCCCATAAGAAAAAGCTGCACATCAGGATCTCGGGGTAACACATCTGCTCCTTTACATTTCGGCTTTGCAGTAAATATCCAAACAAAGAGATGGGAGGTAGAGCGATTAGCATCCTGATCAGAGACATTCCGCTGAAACAACATTACCGCTTTTTGCTTTGGGGAGGCTGCACACTGCACAGAACCCGACGGCTCATCTGCTGACGTGCAGAAATGCTGTCGTGTGCGGAATCTTGTGTTCTAACACAGAGCTCTTTAACTTCCATTTTGGACTCTGACATTTACTCCATGAAGGAACGTTGTTAAGATAAAGCTACTTCATGTTTGCAGTGTGAAAAAGTCAAGATTTGCTCATACATCCAGAATCTAAACATGGATGCACTGTATTCTGTAGAGACATCTCACCTGGATGTTACAGATGTGTGACACCAAATGCCATGGTGGGAAAATTCTAACTCCAGAAGCTCGGTGTTGAC
Organism: Hiodon tergisus; assembly: GCA_025775045.1. Classification (NCBI taxonomy): domain Eukaryota; kingdom Metazoa; phylum Chordata; class Actinopteri; order Hiodontiformes; family Hiodontidae; genus Hiodon; species Hiodon tergisus. The sequence goes on from JAOVYW010000001.1 coordinate 10,824,698, forward strand.
ATTAAGAGGTTAGATTATTTTTGAGTTTTTAGGTTAGCTAACAGGAGCTCATTTGGCTCCTGGCAAAACTCAAGTCAAAAATGCACCTAAACCATCCATAACAGTTTCATACAACCACGTTCACTTTTCCATCAAAATTCCGTCAAAGTTTAATGTCTCTGTAGCTACAAACTGATGGTGACTCCAAAGTCAAAACAATCAAAAAAGTCGATAAGCAAATTACCTACATTCTCTTTCAGAAACTTGATGTCATGCCCATGGATTTTATAATTGTATCTCCCCCCGGATATTACATTGACATATTGATGAAACACATAGCTACTGCCTACTAATAACATACAGAAACAGTATTCAGTCAAACAAAATTATAAACACTGGAATAATTCATCCAACCATAGGGCAAGGTACATGGTTCCTCATCACTCAATCATGGGATCACTTTTCCACATTTGTGATGTGGAGGCAGTGAGGCATGATGTCAAAGGATCAAAGTACTTGAAAGACCTATTTTGGATTGGATCTTCAACCTTAAGCATGACATGTTTACATCACCATCACAAGAATAACTTTGAAACGAGAGCCCTACAATTAAATCCCTAGTCGAAGCGTTTATTAAAAATATTCTTCAAATTAAAGACTCTGAAAGACTCTAATATTTTCTTTATATATGCATGTGGGAGAGAATGCCACATTTTCTGTATTCCCATTTTATTGTTAATTTTCTGAAATAATTATGCTTTAGATAGATATACACGTACACATAACTGATCTTTGTCAATTCTCAAGAGCTGTTCAATTCAAATGCCTCAGAAGTCATCTGAAGGAAATTTCAAAAAATAACATTCTACTTTTTTTTTGGACCTATTCCCTAAACTGTAAAGAAATATCCAGAGTGCAAGTCATACTAACCATCACCCCACCCCCATTCGCTTTCACAAGTGACTTTATTTACTTAATGTAACGATTGTTCAAATGTAAACAAGAGAATTGCTGCTTTTATTGTCTCTTCTTAGAGAGTGACATAAGAGCCCTTTCCACAACATTTAAATAAATTGAGGCTATTTTTGTAATTATAATTTATTGTAAAGAATACATAAGGTCGTGTCTATTTCCATTATTAGTATCAATCAATATGCAGACAGTCTAGTTGTATGTATGTATTATGTTCCCGTTTCGTTTCATATGCATAGAGCGTGATGACTTAAATAACGAAACCTGGAATAACTTGATATAAGGTAATGCTCGAAGATCGTTGAAACGTAAACTACCAAAAACATGAAATAAGGAAAATAGTATGAGTAAACCAGCACCTCTCTAAAAGTTTAGAAATGGCATATTTATAAATATGAAATAAAATTACGCGATAAATGAAATAAACATCACATTACACCGACGTAAATGGAACATACTATTAGAGATGGTCAATAACATCAACGCAACATTCTCTCGGTGTGCAGAGCACACACATGCCCCCTAACAAAATAATAATAACGACGATAATGCACGTGTCGATTTAAAAATAAACTATCTTGCCTCCGCAGTTAATTATACCCTGAAATACTCATTTCCAAAACCATTAAATACATCAGCACAGCAAACTCCATAAAACGCACAAAAATTCCCACGAATAAATATATCTTAAACTTCACATGACGTCATCGTCTCCCTCTGAAACATTTCATAAGTTTGTCTTTAAGAGCATGGATTCGTTTCGTGAAAAGTAAAAAGATCTGTGATTTAAAGTAACCCAAGATGGCGAGAGGCTTGTTGTTTAGAGGGCAGAAAAATGGAGGATATTGTAATATACACAAAGGGATAAATTTCAACAACTCAGCCAGCCTGCAGCTGCTTCTCTTTATAGCTAAGGAAGCAACAAAAGATAAGAGAAAAAGAAAGCCTCGAACTCAAACACCGGACTACACTCCACACCAAGGCGCTTTCCCTCGAAAATAATGCATTAACAGTACACCGACGACAGTGAACAAGTGTTATAAAATAAAATGTATAATTTGTGATTTAGCAATGTTTGTTTGGTGAAGAGCTCTTAGATATTTCACATCATCTCTAGACAGACATATAAACAGACCGAAAGGTATTCAGCTCTCTACCTTACAGACTCCTGCATCGTTATTTTAATAAATTTAAAACTAAAAATAACATCTTTCTTGATAAAACAGAAAACAATGTGAGTCACAGCATCTCTCTAAACGGTTTACATTCTTAAAATATCAGTTGAAAGGTTTTTTTTTTTAAAGAACTGTTTAACCGCATAAGTGAGAACACAAAGACGAGGTTCGTAGCTATTGACTCTGAAATCCCAAGTCTTAACCATTCTGATCAAAGGCGACAAGATCGACTTCGTCAAATCCTAAAGTTTTAAACGTAATTCTGAGTCGCAATTACACAAAAGTGCTGTTATCGATACGCTAACGACTGTGTTGACGTTTTGACAAGTTTCTATCAACCTGCAGTTCATGCTAAGAAGCCAACGAAAAGAAACAACTTGCTAGCTAGTTAGCAAGCTGGCTAAAGAAATCTACAACATAGCGTTGAATCTATAATGAAATAACTGAACAGTGTTCAACATACATACGACTAACTATCTACCTTGAAACAAAGTAAAACTTACCTTAGTTTTTACACTTCTACGTATTCCACCCTCGACTTGGTTTCAAGTATTATTTCAAGTAATGTTAATGTTTCTTTTCCTTCTCGATCGTGTTGGTAGAGGCCGGCAGCAGGAGATGATAAAGAAGGGAATTGGGCAGTAATTGAGTCTCGGTGAGAGTGAGTGTGTGTATGTGTGTGTGTTAGTTACTAACAGCAGATTGAAGGAGACTCCTCTCAAGGTTTATTCAGCTTCACTTCAAGGAATCAAAGTGACGTCAGCTTACAAGCTCTTTAACTAATAAAACTTAGAATTCTGATTAATAATAAAGAGTAGAGGTTTATAGTAAATAACAGCGAGTCATCATTCAGTTCTAAAAGTGGGCTATTTATTTAGATAATGTTTGCACTTTGCGGACAAAACATGTGTGTTATATCAAACCGACATTCAGCAGGCTTCTCCGCATTATTGGGTTTTTTTCAGCAAGGTATGTTCGCTAAATACAGTGCATTATAAATAAGAAACTGAAAATATACAGTGTACCTTGTTAGATGTCAGTGAATTTAGCATAATCAAATGTTAAGGATGCGATTATTCACTGTCATTTAAAATATATTGATAGACCTGCGTTTGTTTTATCATTGCTGTTATTTTTTGCTATGCTGTGATTGTGAAGCACTTTGATCTGTAAGTCTATTAAAGATGCTATACAAATATAGTTTATGTTATTATGTTGTAGTTATTGTTGTGGCTGCTAGGGTTGCGATTTTTATTATTATTTCAAATACTGTAAAAAATGTGATGTATTTTCTGTCTTGAGTATGGAGTATGGAGTATTAGTATGGAGTTTGTTTTTTCCACTAAGTAAATAAAAATAATAATGTGCTGTATTTTAACATACAATTTAAAACATCTCGTTGACCAAGAGCTATTTTTAGTGCATTGATAGAGACAGAGGTTAAATGTGTAACTGAATGTGCATCTTTAAAATGGCAACCAAAAAAAAAAATCAAAACAAGGTTGGCATGTCAATGAAGATTGATATCAAACTGTTAGACAGTGACATCACAGCAGGGATACAATGAAACAACAGGATTGCCACCAATCACTGGGGTAAATGGGTGGAGGGAGGAAGGAGAAGGCTGGGGGGGGGGGTGTTGACACAGATACTGAGCTAACCTAATGTAGTGGCTTACAAAAGAATATCTTTACCCTCTCTAATATCTGGTCTCACAAGTGACTGGAGAATATAAAGAGTGTACTCTGATGTTTTGTGCGTGTTATTTATTCAACTGAATCAGCATAACATAAAGTATACAGTTAACTGTTATCTGAAAGATTGTTCAATCTAAATAGACAATCACACAATCAATAAAGGGGGATTAAACATATGCACCTTAATAGCGTTTTACATAGTTTTCTTTCTGACTAATCTGTGGTTAAAGGGAAAAACGAGGGGGGAAAAATTAAATGACTAGGAATAGGAGACCCATTGATCTTTCGATTGAAATACACCCGTACAATCTGAGAGGATTCAAGAACTCCAGAATTATTCTTTATCTAATTCAAGCTCTGGCAACAGTTTGGCAAAGGCTCCCATCTGTGTCAGACGGGGTTTTCTTTTTTTTTCTTTTTTCTTTCTCTGTGAGTGAACAATCAGCAACAGGCTGAGCAGGGACCTTGTGACCCAGACTGGCTTGAGATGGGGGTGCAGATTATTATATTAAAACACAAACAAGGGACCAGTCTGCGGAACAATGATTTGCCAGGAAACCCCTCTAAGTCACAATCGACATAAGAAGAGATGTGGTCCTATCGTGCATAAGTATTCAAATATATTTAGATTAGCTTTAGAAATTAAAATAAAACATTGGATTCATTATTTTATAAGTTTTCACGGCTGAATAATGACCAGGCTGATTGATTGATTAAGTACAGAAAATGAAGGAAGGTGTACATAATCTTGAGCATTTAACATCTAGAAACCAGCCACAAAGGCTGCGAAGATGATTTGTAAACCCATCAAATTAAATTAAATCTAATTAAAATGTTTTGTATCACATTATTTAAATTGTCCTATGTGGTGAAGGCTGACCTCTTAAGATATGCTCTAACTTCCTACATACCCTATTATTGGAAATTATCCTTTAATCATCTTCATAAACAGTTTCCATTTCATTTTTACCAACTGCATTTTCACGTCAAGTTGCTCATTTACATCCTGTTGCAATAGGTGACTGGATACAAACCAAAAAACGTTCTGCAATAACGAGCAGAGGGAAGTCCTTGTTTGGCTTTTGGAATTTAAAACAGGTTTGTAGGCTTGTGTGTTCATTGAATCTTTTTTGGTCTTCCCCCCCCCCCCCTCTCTTTAAGTGACCCAATGGGGGTCAATTGAGAAAATGAGCCGCTGCTTTCCGAGGCTCCGGGACGAAGCCAGCCCCAGCGAAATCAGACGAAATGGCAGGAGAAGAAAAACGAGTCCATGCGTTGGTCACAGCAGCAGCCAGGCAAGAGGAGATTTAATTGTATTGGAGAGTCTTCCTCGGTAATGACACATGGCGAGAGCGCGCCCGGCCGCTTCATTAGAAGATGCTTCGCCGGCCCGGCCCTTTGTCCACGCAGCGAGAATGTCAGCCTTACCTCGGTCATTTGTAACATAATAAGTGCAAGTACAATGAGTGCGATGCAGGCGTGTGGGGGAAGGGCGAACAGCCTGTCCCCTTTAAAGGGGTTTTAAAGAGTCTTGATTAGAAAGTATAATGAGCTACCAAAAGAACTAGTAAAGATGATCCCTCCTGAGACTGATGGAAAACAAATTAATGTGGTGATTTGGTTTTAATTATTATTTTTCTATTAGTTCGCGGCGAGCCCAGGGTGCCCATCTTGCAGTGGAGCTGTGCTTGCAGTTATTGATTTTAGCCTGACACATTCAGGGAATACAGATTTTAATCATCTTACTACACCACACTCTGTAATTCCATTAAAAACAAGAACCTTCCAGCGCCACAAAAGCATTTAATTTCAATGACACAAATTTTTTCTCAGAGCTGAAAACCAGGGCCTTTTGCAGTAAAAGTGGCCTAAGGTTTTTGCACGTAATTGAATTCTGAGTTTTCCTGCCATGCTTTCCAAAAGCTTTAAGTAATAAGTGTAATAAAGACAATGGTCTTATAATATTATGTTATTAACCTGGATTGGATTAAAAACAACTTAAGATGAGTGGTTGTTTCAGTATTTTAAATAACCTTTGAAATTGCACATAATAACCCCATTGTTAGGAAACTGTAGGTTGTGAATATATTACTGTCATGTTCTACAATTTATTTCATTTGACTGCGGAGGTAATTATGGCCTTATTAGAAAAAGAATGCATGCATTTTCACCCGACTGCAGTGTGTATGTGTTAAACATGCAAACTGTTTGTTTCTCTGTCAGTGTTGCTATTTGTATTTATGAATAAAAAATGTCCTCTAAATTATTGCATAATTTATACAAGCACATTAATTCTTAATGTTTTAGAGAGGAAATGAACAAGTCGTGATCTTGATTAGAGATCAAAGTCATACGAGGGTAGCTGCAGGAAGTGGTTGTCATAACGGTGATTTCTATTACTCCCCTAATCTCAATGCACTAGCCTCTGTGTAATGTTTTCCTCAGCCTTGTCACAGTTCTGTCTCTCCTTAGAACGCTGCCAGTAGATCCGGGGGGTGGGGTTGGGGCGAGGAAAAATGGACAAAACCAAAGCACAGAAGCATTTAGCCTAATATTCAATGCCTATAATATCCCCTACCACAGGTCTGAAAGGAGGACTGGGGGTCCTAAATCCTAAATACCATTTGTCTGATTACCTCTTTCTAAGACATAGCATTATAAAATCCTAATATCATGAGAATTAAATAAGTTAATATATACAGAAGACTATGCTCATTCACTTAATCTCATATGGCACACATAAAATGTAATGTTCAACTGTATTTCTATAAAAAACCTGACAGCAAGGAGCATTTCAAAGTAAGTACTGTCATTATCCCGTAGAATAAACTGGTTCATACAGGTTGGATTTCAACCATTGCTTACAGGCAAACTAAACGCATACTAATTCTACTGCTCCAATATTATTAGTAATAGTGGGTGGCTTTAAAAATTCTGTTGCAATCCATGTGATACAAATAATAGATGCCTTTTTTCCAGCAGTGAAATGCCTTAATTTAATACGACGAACACAGCTATCCATCAGTTTTACAGAAGCATTGGCTGTACAGCATGCAATAATAGTAATGGCCCCCGTGGCTGTCCGCAAATATTTCAGATATTACTCCAGTTTCAGACACTTAGGAGCTATTCTAAAGCTTGCATCCCCTTGGGAATTCATTGACAATGAAGAATGTATTAACCTTTGACCTTAGCACGAGACGGTCCTCAGAAGGTAGGTCAGGGAGGTACGGGGATGCGCTGCTGGTCTGTCGGGAGCTTTTTTCCGGCCCCACCAGCGGGCGTCCCAGTCGCCTGTCACTCCGCCCACCACCGGATCTGGGACGGGACACAAAGGTCAGGTAAAGGCATCCCCGGTACGACTCATCGGCCAAAGTCACAAAAATGTGACAACGTGGGTGTGATGGATCCGGTGGCGTCGGCGCCATGACTCACCGGTGGCGATTACACCCGCAGTGGGAGGCGGAGAGGAGCAGCTAGCACCCAGGAAAATCAGGTTTTTTTTTTTTTTTTTTTTTACAAAAAAAGACCTATCCTTAAATACCACTGATCTTCTATAAAGCAAATGCCACACAATCTACTTCATCCTGCTTCTTCATTGAGCAAAAGGCATGTATATTTACTCTTTCTGTATTCTTCTATTTAGTGGGTGCACTCATAATTGACTACTTTTACCCAGGGAAATAAATAATTCAGACATCGTTTAATTAAATGCACAGCGAATATATCTTATCAGTCACCAGTCTGCTCCATTTGTAGCGATGGTAAATGCCTCTTCCTGCAAAAAAAAATGACACGTTAATCCTGGAGCGTGCAGGGCTTCTTCTCTTTAAATGACCTGCTGTCATTAAAATGATTTCTTATAAGAGATGAGGAGATGCTACATTTATCGGGGAGATCCTAGCATTGGCTAAATCTGCACTTTTACCGTTATAAATGCCTTTATCCTCCAGTTGCAAACATCTCAAGAATCAGAAAGAGCATCATCCACTATGGCAAAAAAAACATTAGCAGGATTAATATGGGATTGCATTCGAGGGATATAGATCCGGAGCTACAGAGATCAGTTAAATTAGATCTGTCAACTGGGCTCAGAAATGCTTCAGCAGAAAAAACAGATACCAGTTTTTCATGGACATAAAGACACCCGAAAGGCATTGCAATTTGTTGGGATGCCGTTCAGCTGTAGCATCTCTCGCTATTCATAAACATGATTTCATTTAATGAGAACATTTAATACCTTTAAAAGGACATTTAAATGATTGTTTTCTTTAAATTACATTACCTGCTGGAAAGATTCAACATTAAACCGAAACATAAAGCAACCAGTTATGTTCCATCAGTGTTGGGAATTATGCTGTTTGCCACTTAAAGAATAAAAATGTAAAAAAAACAGCAAATTTTGAGCTAAAGCCCTTTTTTGTTGTTTTGGCTTGCACTTCCTATTTTTATATCCACAGAGTCAAAGAAAGAACTGTTTTTATTGATTTGATGGAACATATTTGGAAAAAAAACTAAACAAAAGATCATCACCGCATTGCATTTTAAGAGTATAACTAAAGTGCTACAATTGTTAATTGTGTAAAACATTTTGATGACAAAGAGCACTGCTTTACATAGTGTTGCTATAAACAAACTTCTGTTTCCCATAGTGCGATGGAGATACAATGTGAAGATTGTGGTGTCATTTTTTATTTACGCTAGTGAATTTATAAAACAGCTGTTAGACATTTATTTCAAATCCAGAAATTCCTCCCCAATATTATTTCCCCAGACCACACAGCAAGTTTATTATTATCATTTTTTTTTTAAATTTTTAAAGTATGCAATGTTCCTGGGCATAACAAAGAGCCTATAGCCCCAGCATGGTGATACTCATATTGAATACACTTTGTCATTGGTTTCTTCACCTTCATCTCCTGCTCTGAAGAGACACCATATATTCTGTTTAGTTGTCATAAAATAGATGCATTGGCGTGTGTAAATGATTGCGTGTGCCCCTATTAAATATATAAATAAGTATGATGTGAAGGTATTACTACCAACACAAAGTCACCTTTCCACTTCATTGACCTGAGGATTGTTTGGGACTCGGCCTCTCACCGAACCTTGTGAGCCAGGCCTCTCATCTGTAAACAGTGTGAAACAGGAGAACAAATGTCATTAATCTAGTGCTTAATGAAGGTTTCCTAAAATATAACACTAAGCAAAGTTTCAAACAACAAACAGGTAAATACACATTTCGACGTCTACAGCACAACTTCAATACATTAAGAGGAACAAAACGACTGATACCCCAGACTCAACATGCACATCATGCCACGTGGATATCTGCTGTCGACTGCTCCTCAAACATACATGAAAGGCCTCCGGCTCAAGGACAGATAAATAGCTTTCCGTAAGAGTGATGAATTAGCCCCATATCCCCTGTATTAGACCGTTTCCCTCTTGGCTCGAAACAGCTCTGCATTTACAACCTCTTTCAGCGAGTGGCCCTGTTAATGGTAGCCATTGTTTTTGTTCAGCTAATTGGCGCATGCTCCTGGACAAAGGCTGTGAAGGGAACAGGAGAATCGCTGAGCTTGGGAAACAGATGCTCCGCGTCCCTGTTTTAACCTGCGTCTAACTTTCAACAAATAGCAGCAGAGGGCCAGCCAAACCTCATGAAAGTTGAAAAGAAACGTCAGTTTGATGTTTGGAGTAAATACTGGCCTGAGTGCTCGTGTTTTCCTCAGAAGTGCATTACGGCTGTGTGTGATGCAGAATTTGTTTGTTTTTTAACCATTCTTGGAGCACACTTGAATTGCTTTTGTTCGTGCGTTTACCCTTTGAGGATTGTTGCTGAGCACAAATTAACTGTTATCATTTCAAACAGAGGTAGATTTCCTTAGCATTAGCACATAAAATATATATGCAATAAAGCATGTATATTTGCTCCATATAATATGAACTCAAAAGCATGGGGAACTAGGTGAATATGAAAAGCAAGAAAAAAAAGGAAAATCTCGAAAAATCTTTTTAATTTGACAATTGATTGTTATTCAAATTTCGATCAAATTGAAATGCACTTACAGATGTGTTTTATACCTGAAATCCTTAATTACTGGGAATACTCAGTGAATGTAAAAAATAAAATGGGCCCAATATGAAACAGCATGCTGTATTTACAATTGTTTTTTAAATTGCCATCCATTGTTACTCACACGTCTTGTAAACAGCAGTGGCTCGGCACATTTTCATGCCAACTGTCACTCTGTGTCATATCTTATTTATGCAAAAACACTGTCCGTTTTAATTAGCGATTTCTGGTCACTGCAAATCCCAGCCTCCTCCAGGCAGCAGCTGCACAGACGTGTGAAATGCCTTCAGTGTTATTTGATCAAAAATAGGCCATTACAGCCATAATCATAATAGCGTCGGGCTTCCTGTAATGTAAGCTCTCCAGAAACAATCCATCTCAGAATGAAACAGCAGGAAGGGCTCGAGAAATCTGCAGAAAAGCATGATGGAACACAAACGCCAAGACCTATCTGAAAAATAAAGCACCTCACCAGGCAGCGTAATTACAATGGAAGCAGGCCCAATCATTTTCGAGAATCTCAAGCGAGACTTTTGTTTCCACATTAACACGTCAATTAATTATAATAATCACCTCCATGTGTGAAACAAGCAGCCATTTAAAAAAAAAAAAAACCTTCCCCAGCATCTTACAGATGAATACACCGGGTTTTAAAAAATATTTCCTGTGTGAAAATAGAGCCTTACAAATTTACTTTTGTGTGCACATAGCTATTGTGTTTAAATTTTCACAAAGGTGATAATTAAGATACAATACCTTACAGTTTGTGAAATAGCTTAAGTGTTTCTTGTATTAGCATGTAGGATCTAAATAGTGTAAGAAAACATGATCTAGTGGTTCTAAGACTCTCTTCAAATTAATTTGGCCATTGGGCCTTTTTAATCCGATGTAATAAAATGTTAAATTTAGAATCTTGTTAAAGAACTATTAAGAATAAAAAGGAGCTAAATCAAAATTGCGGCACTGAAAGATCGCTTGAATTTATTCTCTGTGGTGGACCAAAATCTGTATTGTGCTCCATCATTAACGGGTTTAATTTTACTCCTTTGTGAACTCTTCCATTTAAAACAAACGGCATATAGCAGAATTGTAGCATTATTGGACACTATACAATGACTAAAAAAACCACAGCATTTTTGGATGTTGCGTTTAAGGCATACATCCTTTGTGCGGACAACAGTGCAGTCTCGGGTAGGTGCCATTGTATTCCTCCCTAATAAATTATGCTGTGTTGCATATTCATGCTTTCCAGCTCTGGAGTAAAGAGGGTAAGACAGATTCTCCGGGCCTGGGAGAATTGTGAGAGAGCTGCGTCGGTGAACAAGCAAAAATGTCACAAAGCATTCTTTAGTGATTACACATCTGGAAAGCTCCAGACAATCGGCCCCTTCTAAGCACTGGTCCAGGGCTGCCATTCTTAATCTATGACATTGCTTAACAGAACAAATTTTCTAAATACAAACGCAAAATGTTAAGATGTGGTTCGCATAGCATCTGTTAATTATCTCCATGTGCAAAGCAGAAGCTCAAAATAGGAGTAGATTCAAGGTATATTAAGGTCAGATAAAAGTATTCCTTATTAATTAATCCTGGTTCCTAACCCATGAACTTCACTGTCGACATAATAAAATCAAAATAAAATAATTGCTTTTACAACAAGAGTAATTCTGATGACTACTCAAGTAGAGAAAATTATCCAACTGAACAAAAATGACATCCACTAAACATTTTTAATTGCAAAATCATGTTTTAAAAATAAATAAATAATATACAATCTAACGACATATAGATGGTGATTAAAAGGTCACTTCGCAAGGAACTCTGTGGACACCCAATAAAACACAGAGGCCCTGAATGATCACATGACCAGAAAAGCCCACTAGGCCTAAGCGTTAGGAGTCACTGCTTGGGGTTTACTGGGCCTTGTGTTTTACCTGACCTGATAATGTTTTATACTTCGTTGGCATTTGATCTGCGAGATTAGTTTGGCAATAGCCTGCACCAGTCTTCTGAATATTTTACTGCCAGGTTAAATCTGGGTCATTTCACTTCTTCCCAACTTTATCAGTTGCACAACAACTATTCTTGGTCCAAAGACCATTTAAGGGTTGTCAGTATGTATCTATCTGTTGTTATGTTATTTACTGAGTATGTTATTTACTCCTGCTTATGGTGGCAGAAGAGCTTCTCATTGCATAGGTAAAAAAGGCTTCATGAAAATCACAATTGATAGGATTGTACTTTTTTTATTATATCGAATTTATGAAGGTAAATAACAATGCGTTGGGTAACTCGAGAGGGTTGCGTTTATTGTTTGTTTAAAGGTATATGCATCCTTTGATATTTACTATTCAAACTGAATTCTAATTTGAGTGTTTGTAGTGGTTTTAATGAACTCATTGTGAGACAAAACAAACAACATGTAACATGAAACACGCTGCGAAAAAGGAAACGATGCAACCTGTTTCCAGACAGCTCAAAGCACTCGAATTAGCAGAATACGACCACTATCCCCCCCAGTGGCCACAAGGTTTAACTGCCCAATTCGCTGGGAAAAGCCTGGGATATGTGAGAAAGAGCCGATTGTTCCCAGGTCAAGTATACGATGGCAGTGTATCACAATAACACGGTTGATCTAAAAACTCCTAAGTGTGTGTACATTCTAAAACCACGAAACTTCGTTGGCACCGAACCATCAAGTCGTATGTATTTTTCCTGTAATATCGTTGGTATAGCCTATAAATATTATATATCAGTGTTGTTCAAATAATGACGCGGTGGGCCACTTGGACGTTTTCACTGCCGGGGTTGGGCCGAATGATGAGGAAAAATGTGCATAAATACCGGTAATATTTTTTAAATTTCAGTTGTGGAGTGTGAACAAAACAATGTGTGTTTAGTATTCCCAACTTGGTTTGCATTAGTTTTAAATTATTAGTAGCGTTAATATTTTGTCTTAGACTCACTGTTTGAAATTGACTTCACCCCAATTCTAAATGGTTTAAAATATAAATGAACAACATTATAGTTTATTTCTACAGAAAAGCAACAGTAAAGCCAGTGGAGTATTTTTGGAGATGCTAAATATATCTACTTGAGGTGAGAGGATGAGAACGATATCCAGCTATGTTATCTTTGAACCAGGGTGAAAGTTTAATCGTCGCAATACATACACCCCTCTCCTTTATATTACTGCATCGTGTCCCAAATATCTTGCTAGCATGTGACCATTGTGCTGTTACACATCATAGCTCCTTTTTAATAACAAATGTCTACGCGTAGATTGACCTTGCGCAGAATGTACATGTTTTGCTTTATGTTTCCCCGTAAACTGCGTTGTCAGCTTCATAACTTTTGTAAAACATTGCCCGAGGCTAATACATAATCTGACGGTTCCACCGTTGACAATATCAACCGGTAGTAGAGAAACTGGCAGGTTTTATTTTGCTTTAGAATTGGTGTCTTGGATTAGGAGCCCGACCTTAGAGAGCCCTGAATTTGTATCTTTAGAAAATAATTTGACCGCCGTTTGCATTCTAGTTTAAAGTGTTAAATGTTGATTTTTTTGGTGGTAATCGGCAGCCACGTATAATGAAATAATATAATTTAACATGGTCAACAGGAAGGTAATTCCATCGTCATTCTATGCTAATAATGATCGTAATATTTTACTTTGTTAGCAGTCCCGTTTTATCTCGATTTATCCGACCCATGCTGCTGGGGCTTAGAGACAACATTTCTGTGTAGATAGCCAGTGGTTTTACTCGCAATATTTTAAACCCGTTTTTGTAATTAGCCAGCTGTTTTCGTTAGATACTGATATGGGAATGTAATATTAGACCGTGGTACTTTCAGTCGGCTACCAATCTCTTATCTTTATTGGCTCTGCAGTCCGACCATCACATCAATAGGCGTTTTAGTTTTCTTTGGGTGTCTCAAGACGCTGTACATCACATGACCCTCAGTATCAACTCGGCGACGCCATTATCAACAGGGAAAGCAGAGGCGATAGTCCCTACGTGCTTTCTAGGAGCGAATTTCTGGTGTTCATTGCCGCAAGATGTAGTCAACCCGTTGCGACGTTTTATTTGTTAGATCATCGGTGGGTTGAAAGAGGATCATGATTTGAGAAATGTGTACTCAAAATAAAAGCCTAATCCAATAATCGATTTTTACTTAACCTTATGTTGCATTTTTAAAGTAGTTAGTCGGTTAACCCTAATTTTTGTTTTGTGGAGTTGAAAGAAGAACGTAACAGCTGCAGTGCAAGGAAAATATTGTTTTCTAATTAATATAGTTTTATTTCAAATGCTAATAAGGAACGCCATTGGTTAGTTAAGTTAGTTTAAGAAACATATTAAATAATTATACGAAATATGTAACGTTATTATTATCAAATTAATCAACTAATAATAAGTAGCCTGATACAATTTTAGGTTTGTGTTTGAATTGAAACATTTTATACGCTTTCCCCCAGTCCTATGTATATATTTAAGGCTACTGGGGTATAAAGTAAGCCCAGGTTTCCGGAACAATGTGCAAATCTCCGAGAAGTTGTTTCATTAATATATGAAATCGAATAAATGAGCTAGCAGGATAGCCCAATCATTACAAAAAAAATATTACCCTTAAATAAAACAACATGGTCAACTAGTTTTGTCATTTATTAAAGCGTTGGCGCGTTTATTTGAAATGACGCTAAATAAAACTGCAAAATAACTGGCATATTACACTTGGAACGTACGGCAAATTAACCCATGTACTTTATCAAAGTGGGACTCTTACAAGTTTAGGAGCCAAGTTTATGTTCTCATAATTAGATGCTGTGTCGAAAATTGTTCCTGTTGTGCAGCATATCGACAACATTGCACTGTAATTTCAATTTTTGTTTTACTTCAAGAACGTATGTGTCTACCTACCATGGTTTTGTGAGTGTTTTACGTAACATTTATTTATAGACAGGTTAATGCAGGTATTCAGATTTGACTAAAATTTAATTATAATCTAACAACCCCAGGCCCAGCTTAAAATTAAATTCTATAGAGCTTTAAACTGATGGTGTTTTAAATACAGGAATGTCATTAAAATAATTATAAATCCTTTACTGTCCGAGCTGCTACCATCTCGTTTGAAACTTCCAAATGCGATTGATCGCCAGGCTGAAAAGCTACATTGTTTCTCGGTCTGACCTCAGTTGCACTGCATACCAACGCCTTACCTGCAGAGCGCCAGGTCTTCCGCCAAAAGTCTGCGTTCACACTTAAGTCTCGCTTCAGTCCTACCTCGCCTGCTGCACTTTGAATGTGTAATCACTGACACTGCTTTTTCTTTGAAGGACTGTCTCACTCATAACGGTAATTTTCACTAGCGGCTGTTAAACATGAAAATAGGGGGGCGATATAAACTAAAATATTTGTTTAAAGCAGGACTGGTTTCGATAGTAGGCTCTTTGTTGTTCGCAAACAGTAAATATCTATAAAGAATGGAAAAAATATTTTACACTTGTATAAGTCTATCACAACACTAGGTCATACAACAGTTTGCTAATAGATCCTAATTGTATGTAATTGTTAATCTTATGTAGTTTCCAAATTCATAATATACTCACCTACTGACACAAGAGCATTTTACATAAGAACCCGAGAGATAACATTAGCCAGTGAAAACGTGAATGTTGTCGTTCGAGAAAAGTGTATGAAGTAGTATGAAGTGTATGAAGCAGTACGGTAACCTCTGCTTTCCTTTTATGGTCAGAATTAATAAATTATTAAACTAAAACCGGGGTCTAGTAGCTTTATTAATTGATTATGGTCCAGCTAGCTAGCGACATTTTGCACTGACGCTGACCTCGTATTTTAACGGCGACATATGCTCAGTTGGATTCGTTAGATATATAACAGTGGCTGATAATGATCATGTACAGAAGCACTTTGATTGGATAGTGGCTGACAGCTCGCAGTGCGCTTGTTGATATGTGACAGTAACAAAATCAAGAGTATACCTGCAGATATAATAGCGGACGTCGCGAAAAATACATGAAAGTATCTGCATTTCGAAAGCGGCTAAGACTTCCTGCGTGGGAAAATAATTACACAAAATGAGAAATATAATATTTACTTAGCTTTTTTCCCCTCACAAATTATTTTGGCGACCATTGTTTAGACTGTAGAATTTGCTTACATTGAGCCCTTTAATTCAATCCATTTCCTTTTAATACCGCCATTGCTTGCAAGAGAACTGCAGTGCTGGGATCATAAGGGTTAAGAGTCTCTCCTCAGCCTATTGACTGTTAACAAAAGTCTGAGGTCTACTAGGTGCTGAGTTCAATGCGTTTTTACAGCAGCTGTCTTTTCATGTTACCATTGCGATATTAGCAGGGCTTTTTATAGGCCTGTTGGTGTCCTCTCGAAATGTATTTCAAATTGCTTGTCAAGTATAGTTGCCAAGATCGGGCTACTGTGTCATAGTTTATTTTTTGAGTGTCACTCTTTCAAACACAACTAGATTTGTTAGATCAGCACCAATTGGTTCCATGACAATTATGGCACACAGCAATGGTTCAGATTCAAGTAAGGTTTACTGTTCCCTCCGTTCGTCAGTAAGTTTTCCTTGAAGAAAATAAATGACGAATCTGGATGGCAAGCACCGCAGTGCAGATGGCCAAGTGCACGACTGTGAGTTCTATGCGTGTAATCATGTTATGGGCATGTTTGTATATGCATACACATGGTGGGCTGTATGCATGTAAATATGGGTATGTGTCTCTGCAGTTTTCACATTTTGGGGTGTGTGTGTACACACACTATAAAACAGAAAAGCTGCATTACTTCTATAACAGTAAGAGGTTGTAGTGATAAGTCACGGTATGTTGACATCTCTCTTTTGGGCTTTGCCCCAGGTCCAGAGTCCATGACTCATTCAGAGGCTGGTCCTGAGAGTTGGTGTTGGAAACTGTCCTCCCAGTTTGCCCTCGTCTCTGTGTCGTCTGATCGCTCATGGGCTGACTTGTTTGTGACAAGCAGGACTGAACAGGTGGCGAACATGGCCTTTCTCCACACTTCCCTTCCTTTCTGTTCAGCTGATGATTACGTGTGTTTTACCTGAAACCCTATTGTTTGTTTGGGCCCAGTGCCAAGACAACCATATTACTCCCCTGGCTAGAGTGGTTGTTACAACAGCTTTGACAATAACAAGGCAAGCTCCCATATCCGACATAATTAAACTACAACACAGGGTCTTGTTTATCAGTTTATTTATAAACAAGAAAACACATTGTAGTTTAATTATCAGGAGCATACTGAAAGACAACTAAGAAGGTATTCGGGACTCCTCGACCCAACACAAACCTGTTTTACACTAGCTAGGTGCTTAATTGAACCATTGTGTCATAAGATTGTGTTGTTTGTTTTTTGCGGGTATAACCTCTGACAACATTGTTTAAAAAAAAACTTGTATTATTACATATATGTGAAGAACAAAATGAACACTTGTGTTTTTGATTGGTCATTGAAGGCCTACCCTACAAGCCTGGTCAATACCCTGATGGTCCTTTTCCCAGGGTCTTCGGTCTCGCTGGGACCTTCCCTGACAGGAGGGGCAGCCGTCTCAGGACAGCCGCTTTGTCAACCTCACTGTGTACGTTTTGCTCAGCTCCCTCATAAACTGGAAATGGGTACTGCTACATGTGTAGTCAGTAAAAATATTAACAAGCATTTGTACCTCGGTTTATGGTTTTGTAAAACCTTTACATGATCTCAGTTTAAACATTTTTTTGTGAAATAATATATTCATATTGCATAACTAAATGTGTCTATCAGGATCTTGTCCATCTATTTTAGAGCCAGACCACATGCTGTCAGCATGTAAGCACAAAGAGCTAAAGGCCAAGGGGGGAGAACTGCTACTCTAGCAGCCAGACCGCCGGCCCTGTCCTAGCGAATCACAATCGACTGTCCTGGGAAGCTCAGGAATATCCAGAAGAGTTCATAAACAGTGGTACAGGATTACAGTTACACTTCTTAAGCTGACGACGACTTAAATGCCCTTCATAATGGATGCAAGTTATTTGGCCACATTGAAAAGTAAGTTTTGTACTGACTCAATCAGGAGTGTACTGACCCTTCTTGCCTGTGTTCACCAGGGCTGCACCCTGATGTTGCTTCATGCTGAACTGCTGGTACTGTTTTTTTCCACCTTGTGTATTAATGGATCTGCCAAGTAGTCGCTATGTGGCAATGATACTGTTTAAGCTTCTGAAAACGCTCCATCGCTTTTGTCACCTCATATGAACTTTACAAGAAGTTGTATGTCAACATTGAGAACTTTGATATTGAGTTGTAAATAACACATAAATGGATGAGGCCAGGCCTTTCATGTGAAGCCTGAAACTGGGTTAATAGTCCTGATGCCTCCTTGACAAGCCATAACAGGTCAAAAATTTTCTTTGTTTTAATTACAATACTTTTTTCTCAGCATTTAAGCTGGAATAGTTTGCCATCTGCTACTGAGAACTTTCACATTTTAAACCTTTGTATTATAAAACACGTGCCACAGAGACTGTTATTGCAGTTAATCAATGTCATTCAAAATTCAACAAACCTGATATTTCATTATATATTTTGCCTTCAGACTGAGAATGAGTTTATCACCTATGGACAGTACCTGGTGGTGTTGGTACACCTGTGCAAACAGAGGTTCTCTGATGTGCTAGGAGCTGCCAGCGACACTGAGGTAAGAACTCGTGTCCATGGACCAAAAGAGATTCAGGTCGGTACAGAAAGGCACAATAAATCTTGCCTCTGTAAAGTGAAACTTTTCATGTGTTTACCATAGCTTTTAGTTATTTAACACCTAAATCTGGCTGAACTCAAGGTTGAACGGTTCCATGTTATAGAGTAGGCACCAGCTTCAGTACACCGTGGTGCTCAGGCAAACAGAAAACAAACGTACACTTACCTATGGAGGGGCGACCCCAGCCCCTACATGATGCCTCGTGATAAATCTTACACCACACTGTCCCAGCCTTGGCTCTGAGCTGACCCTGCCTCTCCTTTACTATTGCTCTTTCCTGAACACTGGTTCTGGTCATGGCTGTGTGTGGCATTGCTCACAGAACTGGGCAGAGGTGGAAGAGTTAGGTATCAGGTAGCTCCACTGCTGAAACCCTTGGTCACTAGAGATCTTCACCACACACCAGCAGGAGGGTGAGGTACCACGACTTGCCTCCAATCCCACCACCACACACCAGCAGGAGGGTGAGGTACCACGACTAGCCTCCAATCCCACCACCACACACCAGCAGGAGGGTGAGGTACCACGACTAGCCTCCAATCCCTCCACCACACACCAGCAGGAGGGTGAGGTACCACAACTAGCCTCCAATCCCACCACCACACATCAGCAGGAGGGTGAGGTAACACAACTAGCCTCTAATCCCAGGAGGCTTTGAGTCACCCTTCTCTTTTACACTACTTGCTACGCAGTTAGCAAGTGAGGTTCAGCACTGGTTGAAGAAGAGGCACGTCTGTTTTGACAGCACTGCTGGGAAGCTGACAGAACACAGTGGTCACAGACGAGCCGTGAGACACCCTGTTAATTTCGCCCACCCTAACTTTTCTGCCAATTGTGCACTGCTGCTGGGCTGTCCTGGTCAAACTCACCTAATGACATAAACTGGATTGGAACACGTGAATTCCAGCTCAACTGGCTCAGTGAGGGCCTTTACTCACAGTGCCTCACTTCTCATCAAATATCTTTAGGCCATTTCTTGGCAGATTGCAAAACCAGATCTCTAATGCATGCAATACCGCTAGTTGGCCACAAGGGGATGTTTGTGGTCTTGAGCTGGTGAAAAAAAATCCTAGTTATAGTTCAAAGTTTATAAATCACAAACTTTGGGTGGATTTTATCTTCAGCACAAGATTACATTTGTGTGTAAGAATATTCTATCCGTGAGGCCTACCCATCTGAAGCCTTTGTAAATGGCTAGAATTATTGGTTTGTTGACATCTAGCCTGGAGAAAAATGTATCCTTTGTGCATCCGCTAGATGGCAACAAACCAACAATTCTAGCAATCTAAAAGACCTCTTCAGATAGGAACAGTAAAGGAACCTTTGAGTAAATCCTTTAAAAAAATTATACCAATTCATCATCTTGGCAATCTTATTCTGTTTTACAAGATTTAGTATTTCTCTCATTTTAATAGTTTTAACAAATTCCATTGAGCTGTGTCGCAATCACTGGTAGAAAAGCAGAAACCTAAGGCACTTTTATAAAGGGTTCCAAGTCTAATAAAAGCCAAGCATCTCATGCAGCATTTAGAAAAGTGGTCACTTATTTGGTGTCACAGCAGACAGGAAAAACACTATGAATCTACAACGACAGACTTGGAAGACAGATGCAATGTGACAGCAAGCGGGCAGTAGGTATACCTTAAACGTTTAGGGGTTTCTCTTCAACCGTGTAACAGCACAAATCTTTGGGAGGACAGTGGTATGCTAGCTGTCACATCAGAAAATGGGAGCCATTTAGCAAATCTGGTGGAAAGTATATGGGCAGCTGTCCTTTCATACATCTTCTGCGCAATTTGTTCACATTCCTCAGTGCTTATAATCTTCTTTGGGTCCCACATACCCACCCCACCACTACCCCAAATAGTAACAGTAATTGGAATTTCTGAAGTGAGAGTGAAAGCACAGGGCCACACTTCCTGTGGTGTAACTAATGCGCTGGACACCCTCCAAGCACATGGATCCTCCGCTTAAGCCAGCTCCTCTGTCTCCTCAGCCTCCACCAGCGACGCCTCATCCACGCCGGGGGAGTGGAAGGGAGGGTGGTACTCGAACGAGGTGAAGTGCACCATGCTCAAATTGTGCTTCTGGTGGAGGAACCACAGGGCTGCAGACACCCCCAGGATCACAACCACACTTAGTATCACCAGCGTCATCAGCAGCGGATGGTTGTCTTGTGGGGGCGGGGGATACAGGGGGAAAAAGTTAACATTAAACAGATAAAAATTCTGGGCGAGTAGAAAATGATAGTATTACGGATTCTATCACTTACTGGCGTTTTTCTTCGTTTCGGGAGCTGAAAGAGAAAACGGGACACGTCAGGAGAGTATGACGCACCTTTAAGAATATACAAAAAAGCGATTTATAATTGAATGGAGTCCCTCCTGCAGCGTTTCAAACACTTTGGTTTTTCAATGGAAGTAATTCAATTTCATGATACCCAATACATACTTTTAGAACTGTAACCCCTTCGGTTAAACACAACCATATACCATAAATTACTATTTTGCTAATTATTGAACAATTATTCGATAACTATTGGTGGAGTAAGCAGACTGTAACATGTTGTGCGCAGACGGCTCCTTACTCTGAAGCGTTTTACAGATGACGGCATTCTCCGTTCCCTCTGCGCAGCTGACTCTTAACCACTGCCCTGTGCTGGAACTCAGAGCGGCACAAGTGTCCGTTTCAATGATGTCGGCGCTATCCACGCTGTCATCCCAGTTAAAAAACTCCACCGGCTGGTCGTCTTTCCACATGAACATGTCTCCTGACCAGACAGGTGCACGGTACACACAGGAGCGAAAAAAGTAAGCGGCTCAGACTTTGGTGCTTAAGGCTTCTGCACACATTCAAATGACACGTCTTGTACACAAGACCACAAAATCTAAATCAGACCTTCTTACATTAGGGTCGCCTTTAATAGGTGGAGTCCTGCTAACAATAACACATGCTGCCACATGAAAAACCACGGTAAAACTTTACAAATTCTTCCAAAAACGCTTCATGGATCCTGTTTGGATGTGACTGAGTAGTGTAAATTACATAAGCTTCAATTCCACATCCTCCTGAATAAGCGGTCTAAAAACAGGATTTCCTGATGTAGGGGACTTCCAAAGGGGAAACTGCTATGTTCTAGTTTCTATGCTGGACAGTCCAGACTTCTGAATAGTCTTCTACACGTGGCTTTAGTGTGGTGTTCTCATGTTCTAACGAACACGCAAGTGACTTGCTGGACCCAGTAACTGCTATCTAGAACAACATACCGGAAATTTGCTGGAGGAAAAGTCATAGATGCAGTTCTAAAATAAACTAAACTAAATTTTACACAGGGATGCAAACAGGTAAGGGGTAAAAAAGGTGAGAACATTGCATGGTGAGACCCCCCAAGAAAACTTTCTCCTTGGATCTACATGAATCTCGTAGGTGACAATTTTGATCTCAAAACGCAGAATTTCATTGAAAGGTGAGGAGTTTGCATCTCTGTAGTGGGGTCCGAGGGCATGCTCCGTCTGGATTTTTTTTTTGGGAAAGATATTGGCTATTGGCTCATTTCTAGTTGTTTTTAAGTATATTTGCATCTGCCTGAAAACTAATTCTGACAGCCATTATGGGGCAAGACGACCATACATGAAACACATAAGGATTCAATAGATGTGGGAGCTGAATATTATTATAAATATATAGGTGCCAATATTTAAAAAAACAGCCGTATTTGTGGTTAGTGTCCTTTTAGCATCGGAATGGATTAATGATCCCACTCAATGGCCGGAGGTGTCATATCCTGACATTTACAATCATCGAGTCTCCAGGTAATGTTGATTTCTGTGATCTATTATGACTTTTTTTTCTGTATAGAGACAGTTATATGTAGCTGCCTTCTTAGTCTGTCCACTTTGTTTACTTTAGTGCTGTAAAGGTGCGGTTCCTGTTTAGGCTAGGCTAGGGTGGACGGGAGGGATTTCACCCTCTCCATGCTAGTTATTTAGGTGGACAGCCTCTACCGCTGCCACATGTGTGTAAATCCACTGCTGTACTATGTACTGATTATCGATGCATCAAACCAAATAATTCACGTGACGAAGTTTTTTCCGCAGACGTACACAGATTTGCTAGCTGGGTTCCATAGGTTTCTATCTGGGTCCTCCCTCGGAATAGTCTGAAGCCATAAAAGTCTCAAAATGGTGAATTTCACCAAAAGGTGAGTTTCCATCCGTTTGCATGCGGAATTTAGTCATCATTGCAACAGAAATAGTTTTAACCACAGTCTGAATCAGCACTTACTGTCAGTGTCAAAAAACATGCCCAGCCAAACGTTCATATTTCCTTTCCACACTTGTGGACTATAACTAACAATGAACTGGTTTTCTTCCATATCGTGTATGGTCACGAGGTCTGTGGAGAAAAAGAGACAGGTATTTTGAGTTGAGAACGTGAGATATATATATATATATATAGCTAAGAAATAATAGCTTCATCATAATCATAGCTTAAGAAATAAATAAAAAATTATGAGGGACAGTCACTTTCGAATGCGAAGCGATGTATCGATTGTGCTACAGCAGACATTTCTAAATCAGAAATACCAACACAGTACCGTATCCATGGCACAGGTCTTTCGCACTTTCTCTACTGTAGCTTTTGGCGATGTTTTCCTCCCCATGAACAAAATGGTAGCAACTGTTGTTAAAAATCACCCATGTGCGCCCATCCGAAGGGCAGTCTGAGGGAAGAATCAATAGGTCAGTTACCCCAAAAACTGATAAGAGGAAATAGACAGTCAAAAAGTAGGCTACAGTATTAGCTGCGGAAAAATGAGTGACCTTGTACCAACACTAGTACTGCGACTTAAATCCACATATGCACATGTCCGGTAAAAATAATTTATATGCTGGCTATGTACGTTTAAGGGTTAAATAAACAGGAAAACGAACTTTGTTTTGTTTTAGAACACGGTTCCAAAAGTAGCCTACTCAAAATAATGGAGTACCTCGCGATGTTGCATCGACGTATTTTTACGAAAAGGATTGCAAAATACCGGCCCAACTAATGTTTTTTCAGTCCGATTAAACCAATGTAACGGTTTTATGGATTGGCAAGGGCATAAGGCTTGACCAACACTGGGCTAAAGAGTATATAACGAAAGTACATACGCTCTGAACAAATTCAGACGCGATACATTAGCGATACAAAAAAACCAAAACGAGATAACCAAACAAAACGCTGTCAGTTCACAGGTTGCCTCCATACTTTTTAGTAACTACTATTGCTATAACAGAAAAAAACTATAACTTACACGTTACACTACAGCTTGAAAAGCAACATATATTTTACGACAACTCGCACAACCCCCCCCCCCCCCCAAAAAAAACTACACTAAAAGCATTTTCTGAAGAACTAATTATAAAGTTATAAGATATACAACATTACGTAACAAACAGATCAATTCTAGACTTGCTAACAATAAGATACTAGCTAGTAAATAAAGTAGTAACGTGATTTATTTCAGATTGTTATAAATGCAAACCAACAGATTAAATCTAGCTATCAAATAAAATACTGGTGACGTAAATTTACAAAAGTTGCCAGTGACTTACCATCAGATAAACAGCATTGACAACAAACCGCGAACAAAACAATCTTGCATAATAAAGCTACGTGACACCAATGTCCAGACTCCATGTTTCTAATGCACAACTGCTCGAAACATAATTTTACATCCACTGGAGTAGCAATATGAAACCAAATCCACTCCAAGATAAATGCAGGAATATGATTATTCAAGAGCGATCACGTTATATATTTAAAAATATTAATGTCAATAAACGTCTTAAGAGTAGACCAACAAGAAAAAGTCGATGGCACAAGTTATTTAAGTGGTGTGTTAAGCTCCACCTCTGCTGATTTACTTCCGAAGGTTTTCTTTAACGAAAACGCTACATTATTTCGCATGTTTTCAATTTGGATATGGAGATTTTACATGTCAGAACCTGGCATGCGCGGAGGATGGCCAGGTCAATGGAGGAATTCGCATTTCTGACGTTTTTGACAGTTGTCTAGCGTAGAGAAAACATAGCGTAAAACTATATTTTCAAATACACCAAATAATTTATTCCAGGTGTTGCTTTTTTATTTACCAATTTGAATAGGATTGAACCGCAGCATACTTTACATTTCAAAGGAAGATTCGTCCTAACATTGTTGAATTTTGTTTAAAACACATTTACTATTTACACAATTGATTTCGAAACAAACATACTTTCACATATATTTTTAAGAAGTTATAAAGAAAAGTGTCTACGAGGCCTAGGTGTTGTGGTTATTTCCCATCTCAAAAACTAAGTGAAGTCCTCAAGTTGCTCCGACCGAGTATTTTGTTTGCAAGTGTAAGCAGTAAACAATGGGTATAATGCGCTTAAAACAAGAAAACCAAATAAAATTGTCTAAATGGCCTGTGTTTTGGTCAGAATGTACTGTAGCGTTCGCGGAGAAGAAATTTCTCGTTTTTCTTTGATGTGGGTGCGTTGGAATAACGGCCGGGAACACTTTTTGACCGTGTCTGCGAGTTTGCTTTGTTTGCGCCTCTGTTACACACACGGTCCCATAGGTCGACGGCCTTTTCTCTATGCTTTCTCCTACT
>JAOVYW010000001.1:10850129-10864343 GCA_025775045.1 Hiodon tergisus
GATGTTTACACACCAGCCCCCACCCCCCACCCCCCGCCACCTTCTATTCTATGTTGTCAAGTTATCGTTGACAACATAGGACTGAGCATAATACACAAGCTGAATTATCATAAGAGGAATGAGATCGATAAAAGGAGGAAGAACAATGGCAGAGAGTGACCTTGAAATGCACAAACTAAAAGAAGCATTCTGTCTCATGCAATTAGTCACTGTTTAGTGGCTACTCAGTGGACAGTCCTGTGTGGCGGATCGCTGCATGTTCAGTGCTTGTTAACGGTAAAACAGGGACCCATAGAGTGGAATGGGAGTCATGCTGAAGTGCAACCTCAACATGCCGTTAAAAGTCAAACACATTCAAGGTGTACTCAGTTGACACTCAGGAAATACATACGTCGTAACTATACAGTCCAATCCAGTGGGGGAATGCCAATTTATTCACAAGGAAAGTAAGGAAAGCCTGCTGGAAGGGCTCTGTAATGCTCACTAGGTCAGCATCATTCTCTATGCACATATTCAGCGCATGGTACCAGCTCATGTTGCCATGGAAAACCCTGTAGCTGCGGTTCTTGTACTCAAGAGTGTCGGGAAGAGGGTGGAAATAGGAATGGGATGGGGGTTTCGACGGGTCTGTCGTTTCAAGAGAAAGTGAGAAAGAGAGATGGAGAAAGAGAGAGAGAGAGAGAGAGAGAGAGACGTATCATTTGGCAGCACAGACACCAAAATTGAATGTCTCAAAAAGCACAGCAGTCAGTAGCTATACTTTTCACAATCCTTCAGGATGGGCATATGTCTATCACAACGAACGCTTGTTTAACAGGTGACGTCATCTCCCTGCACATTTTCTTAAAATGACTCAGACTACTTAGTGTCTCAGAAAAAGCCTGTTGGCCACCCGGGATCATTGGTTTGTTCTGGAGAGGGCCATAAACAGGCATGTGCATGCAAAGAGATTGGTGAATGAATGTGAGCCACAGGGCTTCTCAAGCAGCTGGACAGATGCCTTACCTTGTGGCTTCTGACACACAAACCCATACCCGTCTGCTTTGCACTTCTCGCTGTACCACTTTCCAGTGAAGTGGAAATTGTGGTTGTTGGACAGCACAGTGCAGCGCGGATCATCGCTGTCCATCTGACCGTAATAGTCCTGTTAAACAGAGCCAACCACAGGCCACCACTGTGTTTATCCTCACGGAGAATGTTTTTTTTGGCCATTTCCAACATGGCATGCCTTCATCCACCGATTTAACGAGGAAAGGGAAGGTCCGTGCACCTTTTGAAAACCAAGCAGTCAATAAATCTGTGTGAACTAGGAATAGGTTAGCTATTTATTGCATTGTTTTAAATGGAAGTACTCTTGAGAACTGATCTATCCTCTTAAATGGGACAAAAAATTCAATTTTGCACTTTCTCCCCCAACATCTTGGTTCACAATCCCTATGCAAAACACACATTAGTGTTCTACGGTGAAGATGTTCACATACGGAGTCCGAGCTTTCGGGTTCAACGGGAGACCAGTTGGAGTAAGTGACGGGCCTGCCATTGATCCAGTGGTCCTCATCCTGTAGACCGATCCAGACACCGGGCGACTCCCCAGACAGCAACATGGTAATGTAAGCTATGGACATGAAAGTTAACAGGTTTCCATGTGAGGAAGCAACACCTGCCACAAAAGCATGTGACATTAACACTGCGTTTCCAGAAAGCAAAATATAATCTGGACCTAAAAACGTAATACCATGTTATTTTCTGAAAAGTAAAAAACTTAAGTTCTCACTATGAATATAGGTCAAATCTTGCAAAGATTGAAATCAGTATTTATAGTAGTAGTTTATTTTACATTTATCTCTCACCGTTAACTACTTGATTATTAACATTCATAATTTTACAACCATAATTTTTCCGACTAATGACTTTTGTTTGCTTTGGCTAGTGCAATGCATAAAACACAATGCCGTGGTCCTGCATAAAGAGGTCCAAATTCATTCTTGGAAGCGGTGCTTCTAGAGGACGGGCTGTGGGAGATCTGAACTGCAGAGAGAAGTGTCCTGAAACCATTCAATGCTAAATCAAAAAACTTCCCAAATGTGCCCACGTGATTCCTCCCACATCAAGTTCTGTTTTATCAAGTCATGCACAGGCAGAAAAACCACGCAAACTTTCCAGAAAACCACAGAGTGGCTGAAATTCTGACTAACAAATAGAAAGGAAACCTTTAAAGCTCATTCTGCACTAGCGTCTTCTGCGTCTTTCGGCCAGGGGGATTGGAGGTTTCGCCTCGTGTGCGGCAGTCAGGGATCCAGGGCATTTTTCAGCTATAATGTATTCCTTGTGCCTTTGGCAGCTCTTAGCATCTTAATCAGCCTGTGCTTTAACCCTAACCCATAACCAGCTTGTGCCCTAAGCCTAACCCTAACCCATAACCAGCTTGTACCCTAACCCTTAACCAGCCTGTGCCCTAACCCTAACCCATAACCAGCCTGTGCCCTAAGCCTAACCCATAACCAGCCTGTGCCCTAAGCCTAACCCATAACCAGCTTGTACCCTAACCCTTAATCAGCTTATGTTGTAAAGGGATAAATGGCTCCGGAAATACATTTTTGGGGCCAATTTTAATAGTTTAAAAAACTATGGCAAGATATGATACATAAAAACAGAAGATTACTGTTATTAAAACAGTAATCATCAGGCTAGTCAGGTCATAAAAATTAAAGCCACTTTGCCTGCAATGTTATTTAATTTAAATATCATATACTCCATGCCATGTAATGGATATATTGTACTGTGAGACTGTCATATAACAAGTGACTTCTTGTATTCTCAGTAAATAAACAGACACATGACAAAAAGAACAGGAACAGACAGTTGGCAGCTGCTTTGGCAACTTTTCAGCTAAACCTTCTTGAAAATACATATTTATAGACAGTTTTTGAAGCAAGAATTTATTTTACACAAAACACGCCTCTTACACGTAATGTAAAACGTCAGTAGGAGAACTCGATTCTACCACTGGTCCGCCACAATATTTTGGTGTGTATTGGTTTGCAGTAAATGATATGTTGGAAATCACTGACAGTAAGCGCGTGTACTGTACCTTGCTCAATCTCATTCTCCACAGTGACCAGCGACCCGTGGAAAGAAGTGCAGATTGCCTGGGCATCCTTCCAGCTCTTACCCTCATCAGGGTGTTCTGGTAAATTCAGTAAGAGACACTACCAGGGAAAGCAACAGAGAGCTCAACTTAAACAGAACGACAAGGACCTCCAACATCAAACGCGGGTCAACGACTTCTACATCAACATTTATCATCAGTTAAACTCACTGCAATAAAGTCTATTACTGAAGTCAGGAGTTGTTCACAATCAGTAGTTTTGATGGTTGACATTGAAACACTTATACAGACTGCACTCTTCCCCAGAGACACTAGAGTGCGCTACACACAAGAAACCGAGGAAAATCCACACAGAAATTGTTTAAGCACATAAATAAAAACACATAAAAACAAAAACGGATGACAGGAACTTTGAGCAGAGCGGTATAGCAGGCACCTTGTGTCCAAAGTAAAACCACTTCTCTGGACATCTTCCAATGTAGTGCGGTTCCCGAGGGGTCTCCACCACAGACACAGTCCTGCGCTTGCACACGTAGCCACGGCGATCGGCACACTGGCCCTCTGACCACTCGCCTGCGGGTTCACCAAGGAACAATCGTTTCCAGGGCTGTGTTTATGTGTACAGGGGTGCGGAAGAGAGAAGTCTACTAATCTACCTGACGGCGAGGCCATGTAGACACACATGGTTTTCTCTGCCAAGGAGGTCTGGGGGTGGCCGCCCACCCAGTTCTGGTAATCGAGGGGGGACCCGTCACGCCAGCTGCACAGGGACACACAGAACCCGCTCACACACAGCAGTGAAAGGATCAGACACATGAAATGAGCTCAGAGGGAATCAATCTAGGGAGCAATGACTGTTGGGAATACACCTACATCTTGCTGCTTCAGATAAAGAATGTAAATGAGCAATGTGCTAATAAAACCCTAGTGGAAGAGGCTGACGATGACACAAATGAACACAGGTCAATAAGTGATAAAAAGTGAGGACATCAGGTACCTTAACTGCCCACTAATGTCTGAAAAGAGCCCAATCCACCACTCAACAGAGCCTTCGGATAGCTGAGGAGACAAAACAATAGTGCTCATTTAATATGTGTCGTTCAGAATTTCCCCCACCATATACATCTATCCATATAGATTTTATATTCCGATTGTTCAAACTCAGGTTGTTTGAACCCAGGGCCTTCCACAGGTTCCCATGGGCCACTTATTCACCAACCTTCTCCATCCGGCCCTTGATGAACCTGAGCTCCTCAGTTGAGTGGATGGAGACCAGGTCAGCTCCCATCACCCTGCAGGCGAAGGACACGGCCTCCCAGGGGAAGGGCTGGCTGTCAAGGTAGTACTCAGCATTGCGATGGAACACCCACGGCTTCGCCGCTGCGGGAGAACGGCGCAACACAGGAGGAGTCACAATCACACACACCAACACAGGAGGAGTCACAATCACACACACCAACACACACACACCAATACAGGAGGAGTCACAGACACACACCCACACCGGCGGAGTCACAGACACACACCAACACCGGAGGAGTCACAGACACACACCAACACAGGAGTCACAGACACACACACCAACACAGGAGGAGTCACAGACACACACACACCAACACAGGAGGAATCCCAAACACCACATCGTTCCACACTGAAAACTAATCATGCCACTTACGTTCAGTGTACCAGTAAGGCTTGTTCAGTTCTACACCTACAAAGAAAAACGATCGGTCGTTGATCACCATTTCAAGAGCGAAAATCACAAAACTTGGACCTATGGCCTTTTTTTCCATCTGGTACATGAAACTGAAAATCATACAAATGAAGGATAAAGCTGGTGTGAGAACTAATAGGAGCTACTGCCCATTCCCGATGTTCATGTGAATGGAATGGTTAGCTCCTGAAAGCCCTGACACTTACCTCTGGGAACTTTACAGATCCACTCGTGTTTGAAATCACATGGTTGGGGGGTCAGTGAATTGGTTACATCACTGTATACGCCACAGTTGTGCTGGTCGTCCTCATAATTTTTATCCTCTATGAAAGAGGAGACCACCTGGACGGGAAGATTACAGGAAATTAAGGAAGTTATTAAAACTGCCATGCATTAATATAAACAATTCTATTAAACAACAACAGTATAATCAACATGCTTTTCAGACTATTATACTACAACAGTATAATCAACATGCTTTTCAGACTTTTAAACTACAACAGTATAATCAACATGCTTTTCAGACTTTTAAACTACAACAGTATAGCCAATGTGCTTTCCAGACTATTATCCCCAGAACTGCTCCTGATAGGTTAGATGAAATGGTTCAGTATTAAAATGGGTGGAGCTGACACAGCCAAGCTTCCGTTGGTGCTTCTGTGCGATCTTCCTCTTACAGGTGTGCCGTCGGACCACTCCCATCCACCTGTGGATCCAGCGTTCCTCTTGTTGAAGCCCACCCAGAACAAGTGCCTCTCTGTCCTACACGACAACAGCAGAGGGAGCAGGGATGGAGAGAGTCGGCACATCATGGTACCAAACATGTACATCATTCATTCCTTTACGCAACATGACTGACTCTGGGTGTACACGGTATTAATACAGGAAATTAAAATTAAACTTTACAATCCGTATTTAATAATCACCAACGCTTTTATGTTTTTACTGTAAAGCATTTACAGTCCTTTTGCAAATAATTTTGTAATAATAATAACAATAATCATGGTTGCAAATATCCAATATTACTACAAAATATATAATAGGTTACTAGAATAAACCAAATCTCTTCCTCACGTGTCAAACATTGATCCTATTAGCCCTTTGACAAACACTTCTTCCTCATAGTGATGAAAACTGGCCAGGTTGGTCCCCAGAGCCTGGCAGAAGAGGTCTGCCTCAACCCACGAGCGTTTCATCAGGACCTTCTCACTGTGGAACACCTAAATCAGAGACGTTGACATCACATGTTCACGTGCTGTGCTGGAGGAGCACCGCTCGGCAGTGGCCAGACTGATAAATGAATGAATGAATGAATGAATGAATGAATGAATGAATGAATGAATGAACGTCGGGAATTCTTTTTCCAGGTCACCTGACCTTGAAACAGTGGAGCAGCTTGGAGCTGCTTTCCCATCCAGATGGGCAGGGTGCATAATTGTCGATGTGAATGGAGGGCATCTCGGTTTCAGAGTAACTCTCGATACTCTGTTTACAAATCGACAGAGCCTTATGGAACTTGCAGTCTTTAACTTCCCAACGACCTAGGGCTTGGCCATCAGTCATTGCTACGCAGCCACCAGCACTTACTAAAGAAAGAGACACACACAACAATATATGAAATGTTAACGCAAAGGGATATTGTAAATTGGATACAAAACTACGGTCCAAGATTACAGACGCCAGAGAAATTACACACTACACTATACTTTATAGGAGTTGTGGTCTGTGGATTATCTGTTTAGTGCACTGTAGGATAGAACTAAACCTGGAGATTTAGCAACTCTTAAGTGTAAGAAGGCCCTACACCATTAAAGCTGTGAAAAGCGTGAGACTCAGAACTGATCCAGCGAGAAACGGCAGCGCAGTGTGCAGACATTATTGGCGGCTCAGCAGAGGGAGGTGAACGCCCCACTCAGGTAAAAGCGCTGCAGTGATAACTGAGAGTAAGGGGAGCCGCGCCGCCTCCTTGTCACTTCAGGCTCTGCTCTGAAAGGCCGGCGGTTTTAGCAGCCAATCCGTGTTGTTCAGGGTTGTAAACTGAGAACAGGTTTAACGTTTAACAGCAGGTTTTGTCTTTTCGCTCCAGAGATTAAGTTGACAACTCACATCTTGATTAATTCCTGTGTGAATAAAGACCAACTGGAATGCACCAACACCCACACCAGGGGCAAGAATAACAACTATTTCTGTCTCCCTTTCCAGCCTCCTCAGCAATAAATTACATACAAACAGAAAAAATGCGTGTCAGACGGTGAAGGCGGTTTTCAGCCTTGACAAAAGGACACGCAGCTTGCTGTGAGATCAGATCATTTGAAAACACTCTGAGGGTTAGGGGTTCGTTTAATTAAGTGAACCTAAAATTCCCTTTTTCCTTTTCCAGGACACCATTTAGGTGTTTATTCTTCATCTAAACCCAACACATGAAATCCATATGCAAAGGTGCTTCTGAGTGACCCAATCAGCAAAGTCGCTTATAGAAGCAAGGACACTTCTCAATGTAGATTGGCTGGTTTTTAATCTGGGTCATGTCCAGCACAACTGAGACTCGGAGTCCCGAATATGCTGGCAGCGCTGTCCTCGGGTCGGGGTCGCCGCTAAACCTCCTGTACAGTGCTGTGAAGCCTGCAGTGTGCTAAATGCTAACAACTGGGAGACAGGTAGGTTGAGGAACCCACTTGCAATCTCCTAGTTGCTGGGATTGGTGTCAGCAGTTGAGACCTAATACATAATTGGGTATTTCAAAAATGATGATTTCAGTTCCACATTTATGTTAAAAAACTGTTTTACAGACTGGATTAGCCCTGTCCTCGTGCGAACTGGTCTAAGGCTCGAACCTGCATAGACAGACCTGGCTGGTGCCTGTTCCAGTTGGTGTAGAGCAGAGGCTGAGTGGAGCCGTTGTGGGCCAGCCAGGTATACTCCCCAGTCCTGTTCAGGTCCTGCAGGGCTGTCCAGTAGTACTGACTTACATTAGTGCTCATGGTATTTATTAGGCTGTTCACAAAGGCCTGTTCAAACCTGCAATTGAAAGGAAAGCTTCCGGGTAAATTTTTGGATGACTGCAACGGCTGCAATACATTGCCTACCGATATTGCCCAATGCCTACATTGATATCGGATGTTACCTGGCTAATACCACTTAGAAATTCATTTTTGAGCGGTTGAACGCGAGTGAACCGCACAACAGTGGAACGAAAACGGGGAAGAACCGACTGGTACTTTTAGGCCTGCCCTAACAATGGCTTCCCAGAGAGGTCCGATTACCTGTTTTCCACAGTCAGAAGAGGACCCTTGCAGTGATAGCCCTTGACAGCATCTTCATATGTCTGTAAACGATCAGTAACCTTGTAGCAGAAGTGACGTCTTAGCTTCCAACCCTGCAACGGCAAAGGGACAGAGGGGGTGCTTTGTGCGGCACAACAGCATGTACACGGCATCACCTAAGTGTCAGCTGGAGGACATAGCCAACAAGAAAATCTCTATGCGGTGGAGTAACAGGATGTGCAGGAGAGTGAAGGCTACAGCAGTTACTGAGTTCCTCAGATTACTGCCTCGCCCGTCCCTTCGCACGCTGGATCCCGTTACAGAGCAAATAAATCGGCCGCCGCAGCAAACGGGCCAACCGGCACAATGGCATCACACTAAGCGAGGTAAGCTGGCGTGGATGACAGGCTGGGGCTACGAGAGCGGCCAATGCTCGCTGACCAGGAGCAGGAACCACAAATGCTCTGTTTTGACAAGTGGCTTCCATTGGCTCCTGCATTTAGAAAGCACTGCCTCACACAGACGCTACACGGCCCCTCAGGAGAAAGGAATGCTGTTTTGCCCCAGTGGAGCGCCACTGGCTAGTCAGACTTTATTAGTGCTTCGGAAAAACCTCAATTCAAATTGACTGCTGGAGACAATATATATAAAAATGTGTCTATCATTCTAGAGTATCTGTCCTTGTATTTTCCATCTCACCCAACACTGTGTTTGAATGGACCTGGGCAGTAACTCCATGTCATCATTTAGCATATATAGCTGAATGCGAATGAACTTAAATAGTCCTTGACAAGGTAAATGCTTGGTTTCTGCTTCTGTTCATATGAATGACCTGTGTCTGACTCTGAGACATGGAAATGCTTGACCTGCATGGCTACTGGGATTAGGTGGTGGTGCTCTGCTTTCAATACAAGAAGAAAATGTTTCATTAATTTGATTATTAACAACAGAGCATCTCTAATTATGTGGTTACCTTAGAAACAGACCTAAAATGACTTCATGCAAGCTTTCCTACAGTTCTGCATTCCTTGTAAGACAATCCACCCAGATCTCCTGTGGCAGCCCCAGTGGGTGAATGCGTGAACTTACTGGTAAATAAGGGCTCTGTTTCCTGGGAGAGGCAGACAACACGTCATGCAGTCATTTGAATCAGCCTTCTGTGCTCACCAACTGTCTAGCTCACACAACTCAGTAAACAGTAACGCCAAAGACGCTTTATACCGCGTGGCACAGACTGAGAGCAGAGGGCTTATTGACAGTCTTTGTTTGCCAGAGCATGTGGTGTTCACCAATGAAGCCTTCCTGCTATCAATTTGATTTAAAAAAGGAAATCTGCACATTCACTTCAATGAGCAATAACCACATGGAAAAGCCACTCATTTCACAGAGAGTGAGCACGTTCAGTAGAAACAAACACATGCAGGAAGACCAGACTTTCAGTTCTCAGATCAGATCACTGCGGTATGACCTTTAGAGGGGGGGAAAAAAGCCTAGATGCCACATGATGTTTCATCAATAGCACGAGCCCCAGCAGCCACGCAGGGCAGCGAGGTCCTCGAACCCACCTCCACATCTGCTAAACATAACGCACCGCAGGCTAGACACTTGTAAAAGGATTGGAAAGTTCGCTAGTTTTATGTTTGCTAGTAGCCAAGAACATGTCACGCCGACTTGAGCCCACCCCAGCCAATTTTGCAACTGGTACAAGGATGTCTGACAGATTCAGAACAAGGGCGTTAGACGGGCCCTACCTCAGGGCAGCCCTCGTCCCCGGGGAAGGGAACCAGGCCTTCTTTCTTGCAAACTGATGGCAATTTCTCATCGCAGGATGCCAGCAACCAGTTCCCGTGCTGGTAACAAACACAAAAAAGTTACAACATCCACCAAGTCAAAGAAACTTCAGCAATTCCACTGGACGTAAATGTGGTAAGTTTGTTACATGTGTGTTGGCCTTGACGCAGAGCTGGGTGTGACCATGGCGTAGGTCGGGCTCCTGTTTGTGCCAGAGAGTGAGAGTAACCATGGAGCCGTCGGACCATGTGAAGGCTGACGAGGTCCCGTTGTTCAGCCCGATCCACACCTCTGATTTTGGGCCTGAAACTATAACACATGACAGCGAGTCTAGAGCTGTAAACAACAGGGTCATGCCAAGTTCTACTGTTCTTCATATCCAATAACCGTTGTTGTGCGTGGAATGTGTGAACTGCAACCTAACATGACAGGCCAAGTAACAATCCTTTGTGTATGGGGGCTTCTCACTCCTTGCCCACCCCCATCACAGCTTTTGTCCCAGCCAAAGCTAGGTCCGGCGCCCGTAATTTATAAGTCACAGCGGTGCGCTTACAGTTAGCCAGGAGGCCCAGGAGCAGCTCCACGTCAGCCAGAGAGTGGGTGCTGGTGAGGTTGGCCCCGACGGCTCGGCACGAAGCGGAGGCCTCCTCCCAACTCTGCTCCTCCGCCTGGACCCTGTAGCAGAAGCGGTTGTGGGGTAGCCAGCCGGCGGCGCACGTGGTGGGGTAGTACTGCCAGTTATCTGGGGGGCCAGCAGACAGTGGCTGTGATCAGGGCACGGGACATGGATGCTGTCAAAGCTCAGATACCAGGTAGAGCAGATACAAGGAGAGAGAGGAAGCTCTGGGGCGTTACCAAAGGGCTCGGCTTTCCTGCCGCCGTTGGGGCTCTTTTTACAGATGTAGGGGAGCGCCGACTCACAGGACAGGCTCTGCCACGGGTGCCCTGGGGTGGCAGAGTTGTAAACTCCGCATTGCCTGTTGTCCAGGTGAGGCATGGCAGAGATACCTGTAAGGGGGCAGGCCCAGTATGAAGAGACAGCGTCCCTTATCCAGCTAGCCACAAACAAGGCCATCTACCCTTATACAGGAATATTATAAGAGAAATACATACACAAAAATGCTGTTAGGCACAATACCTGGAACATTAATGTAGACAGTAATGATCGGTTGAAAACCAGGTAAACAAACAGCACGATAAATAATAAACTGACTTGCCAACCCAATGCAGCGCAAACGTAACCAAAGTTAAAAGAACACAACAGTAAATCAGCAGCTATCATTTCCTTTTGCTATCGTCCACGGAATTTAAAGTCTAAACACTAAGTCGCCTGGCACAGCAGGAACACCTGTTGTAAAGTTGACAAGGGCCAGGGGAGCGCCATCAGACCAGTGCCAGCCGGCCCGTTCCTCCAGATGATTGAGGCCGATCCACACCATTACCCCCACATCAGCCAGCCTGTCTGGGGAGCACAATCACACCGCAGCAACCTTGTCCTTGATTGGGCCAAACCACATACTTGCCTGTTACTATTATATAGGTCTAGTATTATCTAGTTACAATTTAACCAATCCCAAAAAGATATACATAAATCTGTAATACCTCTTATGTATGTAACAAGTCCTACCTCGGGGCAGCTGAACAGTAGCGGGAGGCCACTAGCAGAGCTTGAGCCAGATAGACTTTAGTGAACTGTGTGGAAAAGAGGCGGGGCTTTCCATACCTCTGATGTACATCTGCTCCGTGCGGTCAGTGATGCTGAGCAGGTCTCCTCCCTGTGCCTGGCAGGAGGAGTGTGCCTGGCTCCAAGTCATTATTGTGTATAGGTTGAACTGGTAACAGGCCTTCGTCTCCTGGTTCATGTCCCAAAAGGTGCTGCAACCCAACTCTGAAATTCACGACAATAAAACCGTCGTAAGTCGTTATCTGAGTGTGTGTTAGATGCACACGTCTCTACCACAGGGAAATTACCCTGATGGGTGACCTCATTAGACAGACTTCAGGGTCACCAAAAACAGAGACGGATTAATTGGGGAGAGGATGGGTGTGCCCAAGCACCTGGACTGGGACAGAAGCCCCACTTCTCGTCCAGGTCGTATCGACTGGTGGTGGCACACCAGAGATGGTGGTCCTCTCGACCTTCAGCAGTGCATTCTGGGTACCACTTGTTGTTGTATTTAAAGGGCAGGGCGCAGGGCATGCCATTTGCATTGCCCAGCAATGTGTGGATCTCTGCAGCAATAAAAAAGCAAACAAACCAATGTTACTGTCAGGTTTTACTCAGCACTCAGAAGGATACACGGCTCAATACAAGGCTGCCCAAGGCTGAAGTGAGGGCAGATAGACGGGGGGATGTTATTTTGCCTTGCCTTCATAGGGGTAAGCGCAGGGGCCCTCTCCTGTGGTAGAGTACCTCCTCCACTGGTGATAGGCAGTCTTCTTAACCACCAACAGGCGTCCTGTGACCGCCAGCTTGAACTGAAACGCGCCGAACAGGCTGTTCCCGCTGCAGCGCCACCAGAGAGTGTGGAGAGGAGAGTCGCACTCAAAGGAGCCCAGCGGCTGCAGTGGGTCACTGGTGTTCAGGCCCAGGCACAGACTGCTGCCCAGGTTGAAGAGCCGGTGCCGGGAAACCCACTTCCACAGCATGCGGCGGGTGGGCTTCTCGCAGCTCGCCAGGACCAGGTTGGACCTGTCTGAGCTGACGCACCGCCTCAGCTGAACGCTCTCAAGGATGAAGGAGCCTCTGCCTGACATGGAACAGCAAGAACATTTTGTAGGGTTACCATGGAGACTAGAAGCCACTCGTCTCGTCGATAGTTTGTATTTTATCTGCTTTCAAGATCATGCCTGAAGCGGAGCCAAATTCATGATGGCATATCAACTAGTAAGATTATATGTACTGTACAGAGTATCTAGATAAGAACATTTTTAGAACAAGTTTCTGAGGGTATTTTGTGAATTAACTGAAAGATCCCAAGAACGGTTGTTTTAAGATGCTTCAAGGAAAACATTCTGATAAAAAGATAACAAAATATATCTTCCTCGATTCAAAGCTTAATACCAAATGAGAAAATTCAGCAGATTGCGGCTGTCACCGTTTATACATAAATAAATAAAAAACTGAAAAGTTTAATTATGAGATTTCTTGTGCAGTAGAGGCAAACAGACGGTTACATAAACACATTCAACAAGTCATTTTGTTCAATATAAAAACATTACTGCACTTATCAGAAGGAGTTACCATTATTACACAACAAAAATTACACAACGGCTATCAAAAACATTACAGTAAAAACCATTGAAAGGGAATTATATACCCTATAGCTCTGTATTAGCAGAAACCAGGCATAGTCTGTGTCTTGCACTATTTAAGCCCATGCACATTCAGCTCTTTGTATGTATGTTAAATGATGGCAAGGAAGGAGTTATTAAAGCCCCGGTTCCATTCA
Source organism: Hiodon tergisus (assembly GCA_025775045.1). Lineage (NCBI taxonomy): Eukaryota > Metazoa > Chordata > Actinopteri > Hiodontiformes > Hiodontidae > Hiodon > Hiodon tergisus. Next base: position 10,863,459 of record JAOVYW010000001.1, read on the forward strand.
AACGCAGTGGATTGTTGGGCGAGATGGAAAACACAAGGGCAGATAGAAAGATAGGAAGCTCTTTTCAGCCTCCACTGAGACGGAAACCTAATATTTCAGACTATTCAGCGCTGGGCATAATCCAAGGGTCCATTGTGAGCGATCAGAGGAGACGCTGTCCCACAGTAACCAAAGACATGAGCATCACTAAAAGACTTGGCATTAATCAACGCATTGCACATCAGTGCTGGTAAAGGACTGTACAAAGGACATGTGTATGCAATAAACCTGACCTTTTCTCACTGAGTGCTGCCAAACGAGAAGCTTCAACAGAACACAAACAATCAAGGAGTTTCAATTTAAAGTACTATAGCATGAACACTGTACATTTTAAGTGGCAATAAAAGCTGAAACAAACACTATTTCTGCATGTCTGACTGTTTTGGGGTTTGTTTTCACCTTGTGTAATCTCCACACTGTGATTGCCACCCGATTGAATGGTCCACAGTTGAACAGATAGCTTCAGCTTCATTATGGGCGCAGCAAGCAGTGACCCGAACAGGCCAGGGCATGTGTCTGCTTTTCCCGCTATTCTCATTACCCCTCCTGCTTTATATTGTCGCTGGGAGAAAGAGCGTCCCACTTGTGCTAATAGGGTGCTCGGGCACTGTGAGGTCATTCACAGCTATCTGGGCTGTTTCGGGCTTTCCGGTTTATTGTGTAAAACATGCAGTCTTCCAGGCTCCACTTAGACAGAGTTGTCATTAGACTAACATATCGACTTTTTTCAGGTTTAACAATAAACTGTTAAGGCTCTAAGCAAAGCCCCATGGTCGAAACTTGTTTTGAATGCGGGTGAATAATCACTGACAGAACTAAGGTTTGAATAAAGACCCTGCATATATA
>JAOVYW010000001.1:10864443-10893319 GCA_025775045.1 Hiodon tergisus
AGGTAGCACCAATACAGGACTTGGTGTGAGGGTTGGAGGTGGGGATCCAGTAATGGACAAGGTGTGAGGTTGGGAGGGTGAATGAAATGTAGATATTTCCTTGTCATTCAAAAGTACTTATGGCGTGCATTCGAAGTACAGCTTGTGGGTTTATGTTTGTTTAAGGAGGGACACTAATGTAAATGTCTGGATGTAAGTGTGATTGATAGAACAGTAAGTTCACCAAGTAATAACAAGAAGGCACTAGTAAGCAATGGGTTTACGATTTGCATTCACAATAATACACTTCATGCTTGCCAAATAATATGCGAAATGTATTCATCTGAGTGTTAAATTTTTTTTTGTGTGTGTGTGTTTTGGTTATTTATAGGGACCCACAGCAGAGAAGCCCTTAAACTAAAGTATTATAATGTATGTATGTAAACATGTCAGAATGTTTTACAATATGTTTTTACAGTATTAATTTATAATGTGTAAATTGTTCTGTGTAACCTGCCATACCTGAACCTAGCTTAACCTAGGCTTTGCTTACAGGAGGTGAGACTGGGATCAGAACAAGGCAGTGGACGTGTTCTCGTGTGTCTGCCAGCTGGTAGTGAAAGGTTGCCAGGTTAGGTCCCCCTGTCCAACAACTAAAAATAATCGTGTAAAAAATGTAATATATAGACCAAAAAAATCTGGACAATCTAAAAAGAAATACTATTTATATACTTGTGTGCTCCCTTTTATTCACAGGAAAGATAACACATAATTGCAAGAAAGTAGAAGTGTTAGATTAATTATGTCAAGAACATGGCTAACAGACTTCATAATTAACTCTGTCAAAATCCACAATTCCATTACAATAAAACGGTTATAGATGTCTACATCAGGAGCAGAACTCTCTGGTCTTCACACTATATGGATAGTTTTTGTTTAACCTTGTCCTCTGACGGTTTAGTTGGAGTCAATATCAAAATGAGAAATATCATGCCTGTTGTTCCCAGGTGTAAACCAGCAGGTCATATGACTCCCACTCGCAGACACTCATTTGTTAAACCTAACTAACTTGATCTTAGCCATGGGTTACAAACGCAAATTCATGCGATTTAGATGTTGTCCTAATCATAATGCGGCATTTGCTTTTCTGTCGTGTTTGCACCAAATGTGATGATCCAAGTCGCTTTGGATAATAGTGCCTGCAAAATCAAAACATTTAAATTTACTCTACATAAGGCTCCAATTGGATGCATTGTCCCAGGGAACTTACAATTTAGTTACTAAGCAGAAACCTTTATCCAAAGCAACCTATACAGCTTACAATTTCAACATTCATTCACTCAAACAGCTGGATATTTCACAGAAGTAATTCAGGTTAAGTACCTTGCTCCCGGGTACTAATAACTTGCTAGCAACTGGTGCAGGACTTTCAGTTTACCTTTCAGTTATAAGCCGGCAACCTTAAACATCCACCACCCTTGGATTTTATAAATATAACTTCCATACAGTTACATAATCCAAATTCAATTTAATTTTTTTCTTACTGCAGTTCCATTTACTGGCATCAATAGAGTGGTAACACTACCTAAAATCAACAATCCCACCTGTATAACCCATAATGAATAACAAACCTGGGTTATTCATTATGGATCCTTAACTGAAATGGCTGGACCTGAATCTCTCTCTCTGATGTTCTTAATTTTCATCACAGATGAGCCGGAAGTCCTCCAGGGACACAGATGGGAGCTCTGTCTTTGGAACTACATTTTGGTGCATACTCTGGCAGTTAACAGTGATTTGGTAGATTTTGTGAACATTATTTGATGATTATTTAATGGCACCAGCTGAATGTTATAATAATGATAGTTATTGTGTATTTGCACACATGAAAGAAATTATTGAGAATTACCTAAATGGTTGAGGAACTTTGACAGCATTCAAATTCTACCTGATCGGGTATGTGAGAGTGCGGGAGTAACGTCAGGGGAGCATGGGGTTTGGTCGATGGAGAGAGGCAGATGCACATCTTCAATCCATAACATCGGTTAAACTGACGGAAGTATAGTGCAGGAAAAATCGGTAAGACCATATCTTTGTTTTTTTAATTCTTTGATAGTAGTAGTTTAATATGTTATTGTAGTAAGGGTGTCGTCTTTTGGAGCATGCATGTCTTGCTTTTGGTGCTACGGTTGTTGTGTGTTTCACTTTTTTCATTGCAATGGATTAATGTGTTAATCGTATGCGTGTTGTGTTCCTGTGTTATGGTTGCCGTGTAGATCAGTGGTGTTAAACTGGGCATATCAGGTAATGTTAATTTTAATATTGGAATGGGTGTTGGACAATGGCATTTTAATCTTTTGATAATAAATAAACTGAGTGTTTTCCCCAGGAAACTTTAGGAGGCTCATTGTCTGCTCTTGGTTATGGCTGAGTGATTGTTTTGTTTTCGTATTTCAAAGATTTGGGGTTGCCTTTGGGGCGGACTAGTTTATTTTCCTTTTTTGTTGTTTTCTGTCTTTCTCCCCCTTTTCCCTCTTGGATCCCTCCCACAGCGAGTGGTATCACCAGAAAGTGTCATGCTTGGATAGGAGAAAGTTTAAGGAACACGGGATATTCTCACTATTGGCGAGCGGCTACAGCCAGGTGGATATGGCTGAAAAAAACAAGACTTAGACTGTGTTCCGCACTCCTTTTGGATTATTTGAATTTAATTGGATACTGTTCGGGTTGTGTAATGCCCCCCAGCACTTTTCAGCGTCTCATGGAATGTATGTTTTGAGACTTTACCAATCTGTGCTTTTGTTCCTTGATGACGTGATTGTGTTCTCATCCTCAGTTCATCAGCACCTGGAGAGGCTGGAGAAAGTCTTCTTGCAGTTACATAAGCAAGGGCTAAAGATCAAGCATTCCAACTGTCACTTCTTTCAAAAACAGATGAAATACCTTGGCCATATGGTGTCAGCAGAGGGGGTTGTCACAAGCTTTCATCTAAAACAGGCATTAATCTCAGCACCGTTGTTGGCTTATACTGAATTCAAGCGGCATTTTGTCTTGGATATCGATGCTAGTCATGCTGGTCTGGGTACAGTACTGTCGCAGGACCATGGAGGGTGGCCCAGGCCTTTTGCCTTTGCTAGTAGGCGGCTGAAACCTACAAAGAGGAACATGCGGGGGGGAACGTACCCTACAGCTAGTACGGTCATGCTATTATTGGCCTAACATGGGGAGGAATGTGGAGAAATGGTGTCGAGAATGCGAAAGGTGTGTCCTTGCCAAAGCGGTACAGCCAAAAGTTAAACCTTTCATGGGCAGCCTCCAGGCCTCTCGTCCACATGTAGTTTTGGCAATAGATTTCACTGTTCTAGACCCAGCATCAAATGGGAGGGAAAATATTCTGGTGTTGACAGATATCTTCCTTAAGTACACTCAGGCAATCCCCACCAAGGACCAGCACTGTGGCAGATTTTTTGGTGAAGCACTGGTTCCACTTGTTCGGCCCTCCTCACAGGATACATTCATACCAGGGGAGAAATTTGGAGAGCAACATGATCCAACAGCTGTGTAAGATTTACAGCTCTGGAAAAAATTAAGAGACCACTCCAAATTTTTCTTAAATCAGCATCTACATATACGGCAGCCATTCCATTCCAGTGTCGGTTGAATTCCAACACAGGCACACCTCATTCTCCGTAATGAGGTAGTGATTAGGTGATCACCTGAACCAAATCTTATTTAACGAGGAAAAGTATAATAACCACTGTTGTGGTCATCACTATCCTCTTGCAATAGGACCAGCTGGATGGCAAAAACAGTGCTAGTAGTACCTCAAAAGTGATTGGAATAAAACTATTGACCATGCCAAAAGAGTTGAAAAGAAAAGTTTTGAGTGAGGATTCTGGCTTTACTGGCAGTGGGATACAGTGAGCGTAAGGTTGCTTCAGTCCTTAAAATTTCAAAGACGGTGGTTCATAAGAACAAGGTCAAGCAGCTGACATTGGGGACAACAAAGCTAAAGATCGGCAGAGGGCGAAAACGACTCTCCACTGATCGGGATGACCGCCAACTCATTTGAATGTCACTCAAGAACTGTAGGATGACATCAAGTGACCTACAAGTGATGGCAGCTGGGGTGAAGTGCACAGCGAGAACGGTTAGAAACAGGCTCCAAGGGGCAGGGCTGAAGTCGTGCAAAGCTAGAAAAAAGCCTTTCATCAATGAGAAGCAAAGAGCCAGACTGAGGTTTGCATCTTTTTTGTTATTTTGACTGATTTTCTGCAAATAAATGTTCTAAATGACAAGGTTTTTATTTGGAATTTGGGAGAAATGTTGTCAGTAGTTTATAGAATAAAACAAATAAGATTTTAAAATGTTTTAATGAGATTAAGAAAAGTCGTACTACCCCAAACCACCCACAGGGCAATGGCCAGTCTGAGAGGTTAAACTGCACCTTACATGACTTACTGTGGACATTAGTACATCTGTCAACTGGTATGACTCAATACTATTTGATGTTTGGGCGGGAGCCTCGGCTGCCTGTGAATTTTCTAATATGGGATGTGGAGGAAGAAGCTGTGGAGGATTGGGTTCAGGAGCACAAGCAGTCCTTGGAAGAAGCATAAGGCTATCTCCGAGACCAGCGGTATGAAATTCAGGTTAGAGATCCAGACCTAAGAGAGGGTGACCTGGTCTAGAATAGAAACCATGCGGTGAAAGGTTGCAACAAGATCTAGGATACCTGGGACCCTATTCTCTACCGTTTGGTGCAAATGCCTCAAGAACGTAGGGGTGGTATTCCATCTCATCGGTGGATCAAGAAGGGCCAGTGCGACAAGTGCATTAAACGGAACTGAGAAGCGTGCCTGTGAGTGTACGGGAAGGAGAGTATGGGCGAAAGGAGCCTGTTGGGGGGGGGGTCAGGTAGGCAAAGAGGATGATGTGGACCTCACTTTTTTTCACAGATGTGGAGTTAGAACCAGGGACAGGCATTGAGACAGAGGTGGCGCTAGAGGAGGAAAGTATAATGGAAACTGACGGAGAAGAATGTACAAAAGTGGAGGATCCCCGAAGTTCTTCTAGAAGTACCGTGGCCCAACATTCTAATCCCTACAGGTTACCCAAAGCTGCAAGACGTGAGGGTGAGACACCAGTACAGGAGACGCGTTAAGTGGCCTTAAGACAGGTTCAATTAGGACTAATGTATTTTCACATTTTGTTTTTGATCATCTTTGGGGCACCGATGCAGTTGGAGAGTGTGGAATGTAGCAGGTGGAACCTATTAGGAAAAGGCGGGGTTTAGACCAAAGTTACCTGATCAGGTATATGAGAGTGCCGGAGTAACATCAGGGGAGCATGGGGTTTGGTCGATGGAGAGAGGCAGATGCACATCTTCTATCCATAATATCGGTTAAGCTGACGGAAGTATAGTGCAGGAGAAATCGGTAAGACCATATCTTTGTTTTTTTAATTCTTTGATAGTAGTAGTTTAATATGTTATTGTAGTAAGGGTGTCGTCTTTTGTAGCATGCATGTCTTGCTTCTGGTGCTACGGTTGTTGTGTGTTTCACTTTTTTCGTTGCAATGGATTCATGTGTTAATCGTATGCGTGTTGTGTTGCTGTGCTATGGTTGCCGTGAAGGTCAGTGGTGTTAAACTGGGCGTATCAGGTGATGTTAATTTTAATATGGGAATGAAGTTGGACAATGGCATTTTTAATCTTTTGATAATAAATAAACTGGTTTTAATATTTAGAGTGTTTTCCACAGGAAACTTCAAGAGGCTCATTGTCTGCTCTTGTGTATGGCTGAGTGATTGTTTTGTTTTGGGGTTTTTTGAGTGTCTAGTCCACCCTGGCAAGTTTGCTGGTAGATAAAGGCAAAAAAAACTGGGGTTGGACTAGTTTCATTTTCTATTTTGTTGTTTTCTGTCTTTCCCTCCATTTTCCCTCTTGCATCCCTCCCACAGTGGGTGGTATCACCGTTAAGTATCATGCTTGGATAGGAGAAGGTTTAAGGAACCCGGAATATTCTCATGAGTGGGTGGTGTAACAGTTGACTAAAATCTCACTGAGTGTAACAGTGTGTAGAAATTCTATCTCTTAAGGGTGTTTGCTGTGTAGTGTAACTCAATTGTCATTGTACAAGTGACTGGGGGGGGGGGGGGTCATGTTCTAAAATTGAGACCTATCCAAATAATTTGCGAGCTAGGAGGTGACACTGTAAGGTGTGTGGTGCGATTATGAGGGGGATTCAGTTGAATGTGTGGCTTGCTGCTAATAAAACCTTGGCACTTTCGATTTTTGTGAGTATTTAAATTTTTTGATGGGACCTGGATGGGGGGGAGACCCTTTCGACTCAGAGGGGTGTCTATAACACAAATAACCCATTCACATTCACAGAGAAATACTATTCTTTGGGCAATAGTCAGTAGTCAACGCTCTCTAATCACTACTCAAACCTCACTCGATAAGACTCGACTCGACTCCACCCATTGCAAGGCACGATAATTTCCAGCACAAAATAAAAGGTAGAGGCACAGAGATTCCTGAGCCCACTTTATAGCCAAGAATTATTTCACGGTAGAGTGTTGTGTATCCCTGGGGAACAGCTACTAATGTAAGCAATGGGTTGTTATTGTACCTGGTTCTCACTGGAGAATCACTGCCTCCAACCCCACACCAAAGACATCAATAAATGACTTATCAATAGTGGTTTCTGACATGAGACAGACTTTTCCAGACCCTGGAAAGCCCACAGACCACCTTTCCCAGTTGCCCCCAGTTTTTTTAGTTAGGACTATTAGCGTTTCTAGTTATAGAAAATATAACACTGTGTTTCCTGAAGGGTTTTATTTCCCCTTTCACCTTTTGATAAGTCTCCCTGTTCCTGTGTCTTTAAAGACAACCTTTCCTAGAGAGGAGTGTGGAGGCCAGACCCCTAAGCAAATGGCCTCTCTGTGTGCCAGGCTGTTTACCCTCCTTAATTGAGTTATTCCATGCTATGACTATGTGGTAGCACCTTGTCTATTGTTCTGCAGCCATCCTGTAAAATCCATTTGTTCTGTATGTAAATTGTCGACCCCTCCGTTTGTCTTTGATGTTAGCCTATAAGAAAGCCATGTCAGCCTGTATGCATCAGAGATGCTTCGGTATACTTAGGTACTCGGCTGACACCATCTCTCTATTCTGGAATGTGTTGTATGTCTTGTATGTTTGTAATAAATCCAGACTCAATCTAAAGCTTTCCACCTAAACAGAGTCAATAAAACCAACCTACTTTTTAGTAGCTTTTTAGTTACCTTGCCCCCCTGAGGATAAGTCAGCACACTTCCCAGGATATAGACAAGGTTTTCCATGTCCGTCTTGACCAGGCTGCACTTTAGAGGGTTGATGTCCTGCCTCTTTGAGTTTAGGAAATACCTGTTAAAAGTGAGGAAGATGCTCCTCCTAAGATTGGATGTAGATGACAATATCATCCAGGTAAGTGGCTGCAAACACCTCCAACCCCCTCTATTCAGGACTTAGTCCATAGGCTGTTGAAAGCCAGTGCTCCATGCTATACAAATAGCATGATGATGAAGTGGTATTGCCCAAAAGGTGTGCGGAAGTCAGTGTATTTGTTTGCTGCTGGGACTACTGACTAATTTACTACCAGCACCCTTTACATGAATCCAGAGTGCTGATGTACTGGGCTTTCCAGAGTCATTTGATCAAGACGCTAATCCTGGGCACAGGGTATAGATTGAATTTTGAAATGACATCGATATGTCTGAAATCAATGCAGAACCAGACTACACCACTCACTGGCGGACGGCTCAATAACTCCTTGGGATGTCCACCTGGTTCCTGAACTCTGTTAAAATCTTTTTGGCTGTCCTGTATCTTAGTACATGGGAGCACAACCTACTTTTTAGTAGCTTTTTAGCAAGTCGCTTCCACCTTTCCCACCTGAGGATAAATCGGCAAACTTCCCAGGACATAGACAAGGTTTTCCATGTCCATCTTGACCAGCACAGGCACCCAAAGATTTGAGTTGTCATTGTACTTCCCCGTTTAGCTTGAGCATAAGTTGTCACAATGTTTCACACTTTGGCAGTTAATGGCCTCATTCATTTTCCCCACTAACTCAAACAGTATGAGTATATTATATCCTAGGACTACAGAGTATGGCAACTCTCTCACCAGCCCCAGTCTTAGGAAGTACAATTGTCAATCAATGACCTGCAAGGTCAGGGTTCATCATGTGCAGCTATTGCTCTATAACGAGGCGCTCCCCCATTTCCGCCTTGCTACGCTGGTGTGATTTCTCATACTGCCGCTTCACTCTCATGTAGCGTTCCTTTGGGGTTTCCCCTGACAGGACCGCTGTTGATTGAAAACGTGGTCGGGGAGTTTCAGCATTGATCTCATATATGCTCAAGATTGCCTGTTTGACCTTTCTGTAATCCATGGCTTCGTCATTGTCCTTCGCCTCATAAGCAATAGGAGGTAAGAGTGTAACCAACTGTTAAGCCCAGTCTGATTGCGGCCACATGCATGCTGTGGCAATGTGTTTGAATGTCAGAAGAAACTGTTCAACGTCATCTGTCTTTTCCAGCTTCAGTCCTGCAGATTGCTAAGGTAGAGTTGAAGTTTCTGTGTCTAGCTGTCTGTGGTCCACCTCTGTGGACACCTCTGTCAGCCTCATAACAGGGCTCTTGCTGTGCCCATGGCTTGGGTGGTATATTTATTATTACTACTAACATTATTATTATTATTGCACCTCTTTTGTTAGCGCCCCCTTCTGGCCAATCCCAGCAGTAACAGGAGGAACAGGTCAGAGATCGGAAAAAAAGAGAAGAAAACTCTGAATTTTTTTACAGTTACCACAACAAGAACAAAACAAAAACAAACCTGAACCAAATAAATGTATTAACATTCACAAAGAAATACTTAATTGTCAATCGTCAACAGTCAATGCTTACTAATCACTACTCAAACCTTACGCCCCACGACTCCATTTCACCCTCTACTCTCTATCATCCTGAAATGAAAACGGGAACAGTATTTAAAGGATCCTGGGTAATGGACTCCTACTCTGACTATTCCATTAGACCAACAAAATAAATCTCATACACGGAAGTAAACATGTATTCATTGCCCAATTAATCATTATTACAGAAATACCAAATGTGTAGCCTATACACAAACAAACAATAGAAAGCACCATTTCCTATATAAAAGCATGAAAACACTAGCCTAATTACCAGTTGCGTTTAAAAACATAACACCTTGTCCAAACTAAAACTGTAAATACTGATATATGTTTTAAATCCTATGCTCTTAAACACACTAATCTAATAACCGAATACAGCCATGCTTACACTGCGTTACCGCGTACCTTTTCTGTCCAAGCAACGTGTCATTGGTTTTAAGTGAATAGAACATGTGTAAAAGATACCGCCTGTCGGCCACATTGTTTGTAGCATTCAGGCCTGCAAAAATCGTCAACTGAGAAATGACACAAGGCGTTACTTATGTTCATTCACAGCCTGCAAATATTTTGATTATATATCAGATGCATCACATTTATAATAAAGCTTTCAAACTTCTATGTGGGGGGTGGGGTAGGATTTGCTGGGGCGGTGTTGTTGACTGGTTTTTGTTCCAGTCTACTTTAATTAGGGACATCAGCTCCAAGCGTTTTAAATGGAGTGGGAAGGAAAAGGGTCCAGTCCTCACATGCCTCACATTCTCAATGTCACATTCTCTGCAACCACTAAATGCTTCTGGGAGACGCTCATTATCGACTGTCCTTTTGTTTTTAAGCAAGTTGGGGTGAAAAGCAGCAGGAACAACTGCACTTCACAAAGTACTTGGCTGTTTCTTTGGGTTTGGGAACGCCCTGTTTTTCAATGTTAAAAAGTGCTGAACGGATCATTTCAATTGGTCTGTATTAAAGGTTTAATGCAGTGTGTTGATAGGACTAGTACACAGCTTTACTATTACATCACTGCCAACTAAACCACTTTGTTATAGCTACAGACACTGTAGAGGACAGACAGGGATTCTAGAGAGTTACAGGCAACCCGTTCCACTACACCACAGATTATATTCTTTAATTAAATAGCCCAGAGATTACTTTTTGCAAAACAAAAAAGGGTAAAGGTCAGATTGACCTGCGTTGTCAATGGGGAAAGGTGTAGTGCGTCTCTGCCATTTATTGATGGGTGCAACCGGCAGTGATAGCTGGGTGGGTGGGAATCCTGACTGGACAGCAGCCCCAGTCAGCAGAAAGACCGTTAACTGATCTCAGTGTGAGCTGAGCCTGCTAGTGAGGGAAAGCTTCCTGCTCTCAGCAGCAGGAAATGCCCTGCCTCTGGTGAGGAAGGGCTGGGTACATTCCTTCAGGAGAGGCCAAGGGCCTGCTGCTAATAAACACATGAGTGTCTACACTGTACAGATTTGCAGTGTCACTATTCACGCAGTATGGGCCCAGTCACGGACGCAAGCTTACACACTCCCTCATACAAGCACACACAAACTCATGAACACACAGCAAAGTGTGCCTGAAACATGTCTTATTGTCATGTCAACCCCCACAGTTTCAGTTACTGGCCAAGTCTCCGTAAAGTCTTCCCCTCTTAAACCATAAGAAGCCATAGGTTAGAAGTGTGGAAAACACAAAAATGTGTATATACTCATATGCTTACTTAACTTAACCTAATTGTAATCTCTTTCCTGGAAAAAAACACCCCCACACAAAATGGTATGCTTATTGGTAAAAGCTTAACGACATAATCGTACAAGGAATGCAAGTTCCAGATATCTCACACATCAGTTAAAGAATAACTAGTTTATCGGGGTTAACTTTTTAGTGTTTCAACAACCTTGTTGACCATTGAGCTAAAGATAAAAGGAGGCCACCGGAAGCATTTCCTGCCACTGATGAAGCTTATGGCAAAGGAACAGAGGATCCCCCCACAAACACAAGAGATGTCTGGCAGAGCACACAGCACAGACCAACCTTCCAGGACTCCAAATTACTGCATGACAATCACCTCATTCCACCTTAGGAGCCCAGTGTACTGCCCACCCTTGCAGTCCGAACATTTAAGATTTCAGCTACTGTGGAAAAGATGGTGATTTGTCCCGGTGTTGGAGAGAGACGCAGGAGGGCTGGTTGTGGGTCACCGCCAGGCTTACTTCTCTTTCCCTTTCCCTGATTAATTATCCAGCGTCAATCTGTCCCGTTACTGACTTCCAGATGTTTGTGGGAGACATGCTCATCCATCACGCGGTGCTGAAACTCACCCAGGTGAGGGGGCTCCTCTGCCCAGGACGTGGGACACAGGGTCCATACGTCTGCTGTCTGGCTCAAAGTCCCGTCCAGGTCCTTTCTTTACTGGCAGCCCTAGTCAGGTTTTACTACTGAAGTCATGAAGATGACCTCCGACCCACATGGCCTAGCCAAACATTCTGCTTCCAATAAAGCAGAACATGAAGCCGCCTGTGGAGTGGGCTACGCTGTAGTGCTACACTGAATTCACAGAACAACCTGACATTCACAGTACATGTGGCTATGGATCTTCTGGTGGGAGAAACAGATGTGTCGTATTTACACTGCTCTGGTACCAGGTTGTGTGTAGTCACCTGGTTAGATGGAACTTTCCTTCATTCTCACATCGCAACACTGGCTTGGCCTAATTCTCTCACGCTCCTCAGGCTTCCTTCAGCCCTCTCAAATTAAAATGTTTACCCTGACGTAAATTAGTTACATAAGTTAAATCCATTATTTCATTTAAATTTAAGGTCTTGTCAGGTGAAAATCGGGTGTTTTTAAAGCACTAGCCTGTGACCTCTTTCAAAGATTGAACCATAAAACTACATAAACTATAAAAGTTAAATGTATTATCATGTAGTGCATGGAAGTGTATTGAGGAGTGGAATATGATAAATCAAGTCTCTAATGAGGGCATGGCCAGACGTCCCTACCCCCTGTCCATTTACCCACGTCAAGTTACTCATGGAATTTGCTCTAGGGTGGCCCAATCGGGTCTTCCTCATCCTGCTCATTAGGCTGCACGTGATTGGCTGATTGACACTGAAATATTGTTGGTGTCAAAACCAAAAACAAAACAGATTTAACTGATACATATATGGCCATGTTTATTATGATAATAAATCACAATTTATGGACCAGTACACCAACATATGGTTGAGCTTTTTTATGAAGATTTGTTTGTTCAGATATTGGCCCATTTACCTCATTTTTCTTTGGTGTAACACGCGTGTCTGAAAATTATGCTTTCTGTTGTGAGTCCCTTTAAATTCGAATCACTAGATTATCAGGGCCATTTACGTAGGCGTTCTCTATGAGAACAGAGAGAGGCTTTCTGCTATCACAGAGTTACCCCCAGCCTGGCTCCATCTGGCTCTCCTGCACCAGCTCTCCTCAGGGTCACACCCAGTATATGCATCAATATGTTCCAATGTGTTCTGTCCTCTTGATATCCGCCCATATTCTCTCTCTAATGACACGAGCCCCCTAAGGCAGGAGCGACATGTGAAACATCATTATCTGCAGCTGTCGTCCCATTGGCTGAGTCTCGTCACTGCCTCCTCCCACTCCGCAGAATTGGGCAGGGATCAAACTTCCTGTCAGAGCTATTTTCCCTCCCTCAATAGAAACATGCCTGCCACACGAATCTCAAAGATTATGACACTTTCACATGACAAAGGGCTTGCAGAGATAGATTTCAATTACATAAACATAAAGTAAATCAATGTCTAGTAAAAAAAAGATCCGATCCTGCCACAAGCAAATAAAGACCAGGAAAATCGATCAGGAACTGCTCCTTTCAGGCGATACTCCTTTAGTCCAGGATTTAACTATGCCTCCTTTAAGATTTCCCTTTTCACTTCTTACTCTTCAAAGAACCACGCAAGTTCCTGAAGTGCGATCTGACTGTTTCCTCCTTCATTCCCCAAGGCATCTCCCCCTGCCCTGCCCTGGTCTGCCTGGGCTCACTGCCCTGGCCTCCACCCGGCCCCTCCTCGGTGCAGGCCTACAGCAGAGTCATTTGTTTCACTGACATAAGAGACGAGGGGTGGGGGACTCAGACGACACAGAGGAAGCCATCTGACGCACCTTAGTGCGCCAGGGGGCATTTTGAGTCTGAGTGGCTGTCACAGAGGAGAGGTACAGCACTGACTATAATAAATCTCATTAAAAGGAGACTACAAGGCAAGATGGGAGTAGTCCTCTGAAGCCATACAAAAATGTAGAGACAAATGTGTAGAGACAAATGTGTAGAGAAATTGTGCCACGCGTCCGTCTCGAGTACACGCACAGGAGAGGTCCGGGCACGCCCATCAGCACCGGCTGAGGATCATGCTAATTGCAAACAGCATTTAACAACCTGTGATCCCTCAGTAGGTTCTGGAAGTTGGGAGAGGAGCCAGGCGGGAGAATGGCGGTCAGAGCGGCACAAGAAGAGAAGGTGAACAAGGCAGAAGAAAGAGTCGGCTCTGGCGAACCAGATGCCGACATTTCGTCTTCATTTAGGTTTAATTTTGTTCGGTGTTTTGTTAAGTTTGTTATTTTAGTTTGTTGTGTTTGGGGTGAACCCGTGCGGGGGATCCCTGAAGAGCGATTATAGTTTATTTTCTGATTATTGAAATAAAGCCGGCAAGAAAGCCGGAGAACCTGGAAGTGTGTTTTACCGATTATTTCCGAATCAAGCACGTCGGCGTGCTACAGACACGTGTAGAGACAAATGTGTAGAGACAAATGTGTAGAGACACGTGTAGAGACAAATGTGAAGAGACACGTGTAGAGACAAATGTGTAGAGACAAATGTGTAGAGACACGTGTTGAGACAAATGTGTAGAGACACGTGTAGAGACAAATGTGTAGAGACACGTGTTGAGACAAATGTGTAGAGACAAATGTGTAGAGACACGTGTAGAGACAAATGTGAAGAGACATGTGTAGAGACAAATGTGTAGAGACAAATGTGTAGAGACAAATGTGTAGAGACACGTGTTGAGACAAATGTGTAGAGACACGTGTAGAGACAAATGTGTAGAGACATGTGTAGAGACACGTGTAGAGACAAATGTGTAGAGACAAATGTGTAGAGACAAATGTGTAGAGACATGTGTAGAGACAAATGTGTAGAGACAAATGTGTAGAGACACGTGTAGAGACAAATGTGTAGAGACACGTGTAGAGACAAATGTGTAGAGACACGTGTAGAGACAAATGAGGCAGGAGCACTTCAGTCGTGCTGAAGGAATGCAGAGCTAAGAGCGTTACAAAGGGGTCCATCAAACAATCACAAGTCCTGCAAATTCAGAAGGAAAACGATAATACTGCATTCCTTCGACAGAGAGCTGCCTACCACAGTCCTAGGGGAAATGTCATGATCTACAACAGCTGATTTCAACCCATAAAATAGAGAGTTTATTCCACACAACTTTCAGGACATGGATGTCTGTTCTCTTTGTAAACTGTGGATGGTATTTTTTGGATACCTCAGATAATAGTGGTGGATCACAGAATCATCACAGTATCATTTCTAGGTCCAAGGGCACCTAACAGTATTGATAAATAGATTTCATTTTTTTGTTTAAACATTGATCAACTAAACATCTGAATCGGTTTAGAAGTCGAAAAATAGATGGGAAGGAAAAACTAATTCTGAAATTATGTTTGCTTCTTTTTTCCCAGGGTCAAGAACCTCACGGCATCGCGGTCACAGGTGGTCACCGCGCCTCGCTTGTACCAGGTCTCAGTGTGAGTGCTATTAACTAGGGAGCTGTCCCCACACATGCTTCATTAAGAATTTCTGCCAGGCTCTGGACCGTGCTATGCATAGACCTGAGCGATTGAATTACATTGCTTAGCTGAAGGCCAGATGGGGGCTGGGCAACGCAGAAGAGGCCCTTTACAGTCCGAAGGAAAACAGATGAAGGAAACAGAGCAGAGTGGAGTCAGGCAGATGGCTGCATGCTGGAGGAGAGGCGGGCCGTTAGTCACCTGCTCAAAGGGAGAGGGAGGTCAAAAGCAGATGGCAGTGCAGGAGAAGAGGAACACCAAGTTCCTCTCCTTATCAGGCCCTGCATCTCCTCTCAGATCTTCCTTCAGCCCACTCTTTTAAGCACATTTTGTGAAGATACGTATATACATATTGTAGCGTCAGGCTACAAGGCGAGGCACAGACCAGGCAAACAACCCAAGGTTAAGGACAAAGGAATTTATTCTGCCAAGAAACAAAGGATCAAATTAAAGTAGACGATGGCCACGTTGAGGCTACATTCTCTACTGGTGGGACTGAGGTGAAGGTGAGGATGTTTGGGGAGTTGAAGAGGACAGCCGGGGTCCTTATATCGGCCGCATGGTTTCTTCCTCCTCTGAATCTGCAAGAGCCACCAGTGTACCTCAGTCAACCTGCAGACTTCCCTTTTACTGTGCGCTGGCGGGCCCTTTTGTAGATAGGCAGCCAATTATGGGAACAGCCAGCAGCTGTTCCTCTTCCCCAGGGTAATTGGCTGTTTAATTGAATGATGAGGCCCTCTGCGCTGTCCAGTCTTGAGTGCGAGGGGGTGGTGCTGAACGGCTGAGGGCTTAAGTAGGCACTGTCCGCGGTGCTGAGACCGACTCCCGTGCGGGCAGGTAACCTCTAGCGGTGTTGTTGGGGTGCGTGCAGGGGCGGGGACTCCTGTTCCCCCACCACAGTCCCCCCCCTTAGAGTCGCCTGACCACCCGGTGGAACGAAGGTCCGCAGAACATGACGGCGGGAGAGTTCATCCGCATTGCCATGCTGGGCCCCTGGCCGGTACACTACCTGGAAGGAGAAGGCCTGCAAGGAGAGGAACCAGCGGGTAACCCGGGCATTGGTGTCCTTTTCCCAGGCCAACCACTGCAAGGGGGCGTGGTCTGTCACAAGGGTGAAGCGCCGTCCCAGCAAGTAGTACTGGAGAGAGGAAAGGGCCCATTTACTGCCGAGGGCCTCCCTCTTCACAGCTTCACACTGCATCTCGCTGGGGTGGAGCTTCTGTCTCAGAAAAACAATGGGATGTTCTTCCAAGCCGAACTCCTGGGACAGCACTGCCCCAGCCCATTCTGCGAGACGTCGGTGTGAACAATGAACGGCCGCATGAAGTCCGGGGCATGCAGGACCAGATACGAAAACAGGGCCTGCTTCAACGTTTGGAAGGCCTCCTCCTCTTGTGGTCACCAGGCAACTTGCTCTGGCTGCCCCTTCTGGGTAAGATCTGAAAGAGGCGCGGCTATGGTGGAGAAGTTAGGGACGAAGCGCCGGTAGTACCCACCAGGCCCAGAAAGGCACGTACCTGTGATTTAGTGGTGGGCCGGGGCCAATCCCAGATCACTGATGCCTTCTTCTCCTGAGGTTTCAGGAGGCCCCGGCCGATGGAATAAACCAGGTACTGTGCCTTGTTCTGGGCGATACAGCACTTAGCAGGGTTTGTGGTGAGGCCAGCTCGGCGAAGGGCCTCCAGAATCTGGTGGAGGTGGTCAAGGTGTTCCTCCCAGGAGGTGGAGTCGATGACGACATCATCTAAATAGGTGGCTGTGAAGCGCTGAACTGGCTGGAGCACAACGTCCATCAGCTGTTGGAACGCGGCGGTGTTCTGCTGGCCCAAGTGGGCCCCCAGTAGAGGTGAGTGGGCCAGGGTCAGCACCTGGGGAACGTAGTGGCGGGGCACTACGAGGAGCTCCATTTCCTCCCTGTGTTGCTAACCGAGCACAGCAGCCCCTTCTTCACTACAAAGTACCCCCTCCCCTCGCTGGATCCCCTCCAGCACCCGGACTTGGCTCCAGGCGTTGAGGAGGAGGTCATCCTGGAACTACATGGTCCCAAATCAGACCAGGCTGATGCTCCCGGAGTCCAAGAGAGCATCCACCACCTGGCCTCGCACGGTCACGGGGCAGCGGACAGCAGGGCTAGGGCTTCACCGGTCAGGAAAGGGGCAAGCGGGCTCTCCCAGTCATCAGGGTCCCAGTCCTCCCGCTCTGCGATGTGCTCAAACGTGCGCAGGTAGGCCTCCACATCGTTTGAGTCTACCAGAGCCCGGAGGAAAAAGAACTGAAAAAAAAAACCTTGAGGGGTATAGCTCGCTGTATTCACTATTGCCTGTGCTTTACCTGCATTCTCCATCATTATAATCAGATTTCACTAAACAAGGGTTTGTGAGGGATGCATTATAGCAGGGTTGTTTCATTGTAAATTATTTTATACCAACAATGGAAAAGGTGTGACCCAGCTCAGATGTCCTAACGTTTTATCTACTGCTGAAACCAGGCCAAGTCTATATTTTCTATGACTGCAAATCCTCTTTGGTAAACAGAGGTGGAAATAAACAGACTGCAGGCCAGTGTAATAAGTTGATAAGAAAATGTAATACTGACAAACTCAGTGATATGTTCTCTCTTTAAAAACGGCCAATAAACCAATGTTTTAAAATACATAAATAAAAAAGAAGACACATTTGCTTGTTCAGGAAATTCCCTCCCACTTCAGGCACCTCTCCCAGGAACTTCCTGTCAATAAAAATGAAGAGCTTGTCTGATCAGGCACATTCCTGCCCTTCCTCTGTCCGTCCTCTCCTGTGCGCTGATGTAGACTTTGCTATCATGCCGAACATCACAGCTTTGCACAGCAAGCATTCCTTGGGGCAAATCAGTCTAGCTACAAGTCTTCATTGTACGGTGCTTGAATAAAACCTTACAGTCTGATCTGATTGGATGAGATATGCAAATAAACACATAATGTTTCAGTTTGTTTTACGCTGCAACAAGCCTGTCGACGAGTCACAGTGAGTGATACATTTGCCGAGGCTGAAAATGTGGGTTTGTAAGGTGGGTTTTACCTCAATGCCAATCATGAGGTTTAGTGTCTCCTTGAATCGATCATATCAGAACTGAGAGTTTGATCTCTCCTGCTTGTCACTTTAAACCGCTCATTAGTATACTACATCCTTCAAACTAATGAGCATATGGCTAATTAGCCAATTAGAAAGCTGACAGAAATCCAGCTTCACAGTGCGATATTTCTCCATCTCTGCAGTCCTAAATGTAGCTTGTAACACATACACACATGAAAGTATTACAGCCGGCTAAGACAAAGGAAGAACGGGCTTGATTTCTTGCTTTAAGGCTATGCTTTATTTCAACCGGGTCGTGGGGTCACAAATGGAATGCTTCGAAGGTCAGAGACGGTTGCCCCGCAGGTTAACTCGGACAGAAGCATAAGGTCTGGACTTAGAGCCAACCGCATAGGTATTGAATAACAATTACTGTAGGATACATTATATATTATATTTTACTAAACCAATGTCATGTTATGTTATGTTAAGGGAACCTTTTGAAAGAGTCCTGCCTTCGGCAAGCAGTCAACACACCTCTTTTTTTTTTTTGAACAAATGTTTTTTTTTTTTTTTATTAAAAGAAAAGGAACAACATTGAACAACACAGAACATCACATAATACAAAAAACCCAAAGACAATCTCTCCCCTCCACCCCCCCGTTGGTGTACCCTTTCCTCTATGGATTCCACTCTAGTGGATCTTATAATAAAGACCTGACTGGGGTCGCAGCTGCACTCCATGTCTCCACAGCTCCTCCCCCGAGCAGTAGACATTTCCATAGGGATAATGTCAAGGAAAGAACACACCTCTTGAAAGGAGATGATGAACTGCCGTTTCTGATGCATAGAAAAGGAGTGCCATTCAGATAATGGACAGTGCTCTCCCTCGCCAGGCAGGCAGTGTTATGGGTGTTGTGAACGTGTGAGACAGTCTGCAGTGTGAGAGGAGCACTCGGAGGAGGCTGGCAGCCGAGGCATGCTGTTCAAACCCACACTTTCTGCACGTTTGTCTGGCAGCAATTTAAACCTGCTCCAAGATAGAGTGAATTTTGTTTCAAAATCATCAGTTTTAAGAAATGATGTTGTTTGTATGGGCCCGTATTGGCGTAAGTAACAAAGATCACTCCTTTCACCTGGTATCTACAATCACAAATGTTTCTTTGACAGATCTAGTCTTTTAGATTTCTGACCTACATGTCGGGTGACATACTAGGTAGATGAAAGCAAAAAAATGATATTGGTAAATCTGTACATATGATCTGAGGCCTCTGAATATCAGTTCCTGGATTTATGAATGATTTATGAAGTACCACATCTTGTCCTGCTGCAAGAAAAGGTTCCTTTTAAGGTTGTGGAAACAATTTAGCTTCGGACTGATGGTCTTTAATATTTCTGTCGTGACACAATGACAAAAGAGGTGGATGTTTAAAAATAAGGGCTGTGGACATATCTTCTTGGATTAAAAGTATATACACACACACACACACACACACTCACAGTGGCCAGTTTATTAGGAACACCAGCCCGTACATGAAGATGGATCGCTCCCACAGACAGGGAGTCACGTGGACATGGCTCACTGTTTGTATAGAGCAGGCCGACAGGCATCAAGGCATTCAGTTATTGCTTTGAGCAACGGCTTTCTTGCCACTCCCCCATACATTCTAGTGTTATGCAGAGCTCTTGATATGGTTGACCGGTGGACCATTACTCTACTCCCAGCCACTGAACTCTATAGCTCCTTCAAAGTGATTGTTGACCTCCTTGTCTGAGTGCAGAGTTTTGAGGGACGGCTATTCCAGGCAGTGCCTGGGTGGTGTGATGCCGCTTCCACTTTCTGTTTATTGAACTTTGCTCACTGGGATATCAAAACTTAAAATACATTTTTTAATTGTCTTTTTTCAGACTTCTAAAATGTTGTACCTTTTCCTAGTCTATGCATTTGTATTACTTTCTTTCAAACTTTCTTTCTTTCTGTAGAATGCTCTTTGGTCTCCATTTTCCTTCATATTTACAGCCTGACCAATGATCATTCAACAGCGGGGTTTATTCAGAGACTGTGACAGCAGCTTTAATGGTTTATAGGTGAAGACCAAAGGTAAGGTAATTGTGTCCTCGTTAGGGCAATTTGGCTCATCTGAGAGAATATGATATTGAATATACATACTACGTTTAAGCGAGTCTACGCCAGTAAAACAGCACGTTCCATGGGCAGTGATGTCAGAGCTGTCCTTACAAATTCTTCTGACTTCCTCTGATTGGGGTTTACAAACAGAAGCAGTGCTTCTACTCATGAGCGAAGCTGTAATGTTCACTAATGAACGGTGCAAAATAATGCTGCAGTCTGATGGTCTATAATGCCTGTGCACCCTATCACCATTTCCCGTACCACTCCCATTGTGAGTCTGTTCCACAACTAGCCTATCAAGAAATAGCAGAAAAATTTTCATGCATAGAATGCTGTCAAAAGTCAAAATTTGTGATATACACACATGTGGCTTAGCAGACACTTTTATCCAAAGAAACTCATACACTTATACAACTGGATATCTTACTGAAGTGATTCAGGTACCTTGCTGAAGGGTACCACAGCTGGGATGGGACTTGAACTGGTAACCTTGCAGTTACACGCCTGTCATCTTAACCACTACATTTTTTGTTGAATACTTTGTTTATATTTTCTGGATTTATATTTTAATATAATTTTGGTTCACCTGTATTATTTACTAAGTATGTGCCTAAATGTAAATCGAAGTTGAATTATTGTAAACCAAGACACTTTGAAACATCGTAATTCACAGTACAAATGGCTGAAGACGCACTTAATAGTAGACAAGAACTTGTTTGAAAGCATAGTTATAGTTTTATTAACAAACACGCCTGAATTTATTTTCGCTAGGGGTCCCAACCAATACAATGATAATCCCTGTCTAAGGGACACTTTAAACTACATACATTTACATTTTTCACAAGTTAAAGATCATTATATATTATTGTCTATTAGCATTCAACATTAAAGCCTTTTCATATTATTTTTTTTAGATGTGTGCATCTTAACGTGTTGAGTAAAGACACTGCCAGGCGCTTATACCGTAATATTTGTTTGAATCGCGCAGCAAAACAAATGTGACGGCTAGCTGAGTTCATGTGTCAGCTCATTTCACCGCAATAAATGGTTGGGGTAAATTACAACGGAAATGTAAAGTTGAAGTATAGTTTATTTTACGTTCGTACCCAGCGTTCTAGTAGAAAACCCCCCCTTCCACATTCTCCAGAAAGTAGGAAGCGTGTTTACACCACAAGCACATTCCTTTCCGCTGTCTGAGGCGATATAACTCACAGAGGGACAGATTGCAACGCAAGAGAAAGCCGAGTAGCCAGGCCTCAGAAAGGGGGTAGATCTCAACCGAGTTGTTTTGAGGTCTTTGGTTTGTTATCTCAAGAGATCGGTACATTCTTGTTCCTAGTCCTCAGTAAATATGTTCTTCCATCGATAGCCAACAGCTAACATAAACCTTCAGGATGGATCATAAGTATCGTTCCATCTCACATTCTGATAAAAATTTAATCAGAAAAAAACTAATTTATAGGTGCTCAGTATTCGCCATTGTATCTCATTGTGAGCTGATACCTGTACCAATAATTAAAAATGATTGCATGCGAACGGGATAAACAAATATGAAAACTTAACGTTTTCTATGTTATCTGCAGTTTTGTGTTGCAGGTTAAAGTAATTTTCTGTAAAAGTGGATAAAATCAGTAAACCCTTCATTTTTGGTTTAACTGACATCTAGTGGTCAGTAGAAGACAAACCTGGCTATAGTGTGTATTCGGGAACGAAGTGATTACTCTGTCAATTCCAAACTCTTTGTCGAAGGTGAAAATATTTAAGACACAACCTTACGTGCGACGAAGCCTGTAGCCATGAGGTCATCTATAATTCCGGGGTTTGATTAGGCTACTCCAAGGGTCGAAAACATCATTGCTGTATTTTAACCATGGCAGCTGCGGTAGGAATACTGTTGTATTAAACTTTACGAGAGATATCGGTTTTCTATGGCATCTTATGAGAGTATGAAACACTTACATTTATAGTTTAAACATTGTTTGGAAATTAGTAGTATAAAGGAGGCATATTCAAGGAGTCCATTAAATTCAGTTTAAATTTATTGATGGATTCAGTTAAAAGGTTTGATCACGGGACATTGTCTATCGCGTACATAATTGGACATAAACACCAAGTAGGCCTCAAAATAAACATAAGAAACCTTAATGAATTTTAATCATTTCAAATGTTTTTTTTTTTTTTTCCGACCAGATTAATGGAACTTGCTAAAAGCGAGATACACATTTAGGGTTGAACCGAAGCAAAACTTTGACAACCCCATTATCGCATTTAATAAATTTGCACTTAAAGGTGCACTTCAAATCTTATTTATTTTATTCATAAAATCAAAAAGCTATTAACAATACAATTATGTAAAGTGCGATTAGCCGGTTGCCAAAGTTTTGATTTTGTCCAGCCCTGGATTAAAAAACAAACAAACCTAATAATAAAATACAAAAATAACGACTGAACAATTATGTATTGGTGGAGTAACAGTTAACATAAAAATAAAATCCACACAGACACAAAAGAAAAAAAAGGTTTCCCTGAAAGTTAGAGAGTGACGAATAAAGTACTACATTCGAGTTGTATCCTAAAACAATAAATGTATGAATTTGGTCCGTTTCGAAAGAAAAGTGTGTCTTGAAAGAACTATAGCGTCGTAAGTTCATCCGGAAAGATAATGATTCATTATCGATATACACGACAAACTCAACTATTTATACAATCTGATTTTTATTATCTTGTACTTAGCATAATAATACAATAATCTTATTGGTCAATAAAACATTCGTTTAGTTCCTAGGTGTAAGACAGTTGTGCTTTTAGCGGGCCTGCATTAAAGAAGGTATGATCAGATATACTTGTTTTTTATTTGTGTGTCATAAAATCTATTTTTGTTCAACAATGAAGGGATAATGGAGCTATATTGCGCGGAAAAACCTGGATCTTTTCGGCACATCTGTTTCGTTTATTTAATTTCGCACTTCAGACGTTTCCATTTATGTCAACTCCCTAATGGATTCATTAGGCATTTCATGCTACACTTGACGAAAAATCTGTAAAGAAGTACCCAGCACCTGTTTAAGTGCTGTCCACTGTATACACAGTCTGACAACACGACACCTGTTTCCTCGACCAGAAATTCCACTACGCGTTGTGAAACATTTAGGAAAATTGCAGTTTTGTTTTGAAAGACAAATGTAATTTAAATTTGATTTGATAATTGGTTACTACAGCTTATTCAACTGTTATCCGCATCCCGATAAATAATTAGACTACTCGCGGTTTTTGCAAAACAGCAACAAAAATTCAGCTGCGATCCAATAATCCTTAATTTCGACAGTTATTACATAAATGTAGTGTTTCTTGCAGTGTTTGTCGACGGGTGTTTCATCGTGAGTGTTGGATAGCCTATGGACCAGCACCAGCTACTGGACAAATGTGTGCATTGTTTGTTTACTATTAATAAGTAGGTACGAACTACATAAGAAGTATGCTACAGGTGACTTCAAAGCTATGGAAACAAATATATCCAAAGAAATCCAGTTTTATTTCTACAAAAATATAAAATTTGACTCATCAATGCATTAATTCAATACCTGCCCAGATCAAATAGCCAATAGGCCTATCGGTTATCTGTTACAAATGCTGTTTTACACATAATATTCCAATATACGCCTCTGTAACACAATTGTACGCCAAAGGTTAGTTTGCTAGATTCTGCTTTATCGAAAAGTAGGCTATATGCAGATCTTCCTGTTCAAACAACACCTAGCACAAGCTAAATGCTGAACAGTTGATTGGTCGAACTCCAGTGAGGCGGAAGTCAGAGGCGCGGGGATTCCCCGTGGGAAGTTCCCAGCGCGCTTTAAATATGTAAAATGTACATGTGTGCGAAATATATACAGTTTCCTCTCCTGTCTCTAGTAAAAAAATTGTTCTGGAAGAATAAAAAAACGTGTTGTAATGTGAAAATACTCAATAAGTTTATGTATTTTGGGGGATTTTCGAATTAAGGTAAGGACGCCTCGATTTTACCGTAACGCGCTTTCTTGCTAGCTGTTACTTCTGCTGGCTTTTATTAATGCATCGCTGTTGTATGGTATGGTACACACACAAATTTCTGATAACTGTACGGTACTATAGTTTTGGTATAAATACGTCTATTGTACATGATGTAGTATTTGTAACACAAGCTAAGCAGGAATTTACATAAAAGCTATTATTAAAAGTTGAATTAACGACTAACTTGTTTGCTGCAATGTATAAATCTATTTAAGGAGAGGGCCTACTTTCCACTAACATATTTACCATACCCTGATTGTTGTGTTCACTTCCACTTACGACTTGAAGTGAGTTTTAAGATTTATAAGTTTGCCGATATATTAATTTAATTACATCTACTGAATGGATATTTTTTGTCTACTGAATTGACCTATATAGGCATTTAATTCGATACATTACAAATCGATATTAACGAAATCCTGAGTAAAAACGGGTTGCTTCCTGGTAGGAACCATTACAAAATATAATGTTCGTTGCATTTCTTATGGTACGTTCAGTGGAATTCGTTTATGTCAGATATGTTTGGAAATTGTCATATTTATATAATCTCTCAGTAAGGGCTATGTTTGTCTTATTATTTGTGATAGTCCTGAACTGTTTTACCATTTAATATGATTGTCATTTGAGGAATGGCTTCAGTAAAACATGTTAAACGTAAGAATTTTTATTTTAGCAGTATGTTTGTGACTTTACATTATTTGATTCTTTCACTCCTGTCATTTGGAAGTTCTTGTGGAGTCGTTGTCACACCAGTGCCTTCTCTGTTGTAACCGTTCTCGGTGCCTGATCAGTTTCGTGTATTTGAAGAAATGCAGGCTTTTGACGTGTGATAAACTGTTTTTATGAAAGTGACTCATTTACTAAAACCTTTCGGTAACACTGTATTTGGGTTATTTTCAGAGCCCCCCTTTACTGATGTCAACCACCATGTGCAAAATATCTGTAGGTTCAGTACAGTTTCTTAAACAACTATAATTGCAGTAAATACTACAATCAGAATTTTATTTTATATTTTAATAATAAATCTCAATAATTAAATTCTTCCTTATTAATTAAAGTTTGGAAGTGGCGCTTTAATTAACTTGGCATACAGTGCAGTTTGTTGGCTGCTGCAGAGTAAGTGCATTAAAAATGGTTTCCACAATGTGTATTCCAGCTAGTTATAATTCTAATAATGCTAAGCAGACAAACAGGATTTACTGTTATTGTGATGGACTTCCACTGGAAGTCAGGGTTGTATGTGCACAAAAATAAATCATATTGTAAAATAAAACATGACGTCTATGGAATAAAATTTATAGATGAAGCTGTAGTAGATTTTGGAAACTTCAGAATATATCATGTTGTTATAGTTTGGCATGGAGGATTTTGGCTAATGTTCTATCCAGCCTTATTCGTACTTCTTCCGATTAGAAAAATTTCAAAACCAGATCCCATTGAAACATGGAAACGTGTATCATAGTATACCCAGTGAGATCATTTGTGTGGGTTTGGGATAATCAGTCAGTCCAACCTTGTGTAACTGTGTGGAAAGGCCCCAAATCAGATCAGATTTGCGTTATAGATATCAGTGTAAATCAGTGTTTTATTTCCAGCCAGAGAACCAGTGTTTCTGGAACCTTAGAAAGTATTTTAACCATTACAAGCTATTGGAAATATGATACATTTTAAATTAAATGCACTCATTTGTACTTATAAGATTTATGTTTACATTGAAGCCTTATAAAAATAGATATGTTAAAATGAAAAGTGTGAAATTAGGAATATATTCTTATGGATTTTATGGATCTCTATATATCTAATATTAAATTTCAGTATATAAATATATATATATCTAATATTAAATTTCATTTTATATTTCTAATTCAACTTTTAATCTGTTATTATATTTCAAGTAGGGTGAAAAATGTCAACTTAATATTTCAAATGTTTATAATAGCATCTGAATTTATCAAATGTTAATTATTAAATGAACATTTTGTTCAAATTCAAGCTAGTGAGAAGTGTTTTTCAGAACTTCCCACTTTGAAAGTGTTAGGAATAACTGTTATGATGTAACAAGTTCGTTTTCTTAAAATAGAAATAGGATTCTTGTGCAAACTTCATTTTTACGGTTAAGCCACAAATTACCAACAGAAATTCATCTTGCATGTGCCTATCTGAGTGAAGCCCTACCTGTGCAGAGAGTGGAACAATTAATCAGTGTGTTCATCATTTAAAAAAATAAATGTTTGGCAGGCTACCATATGTGAATTGTACATTGCCTGTGATAACCCCCCCACACACACACACACATTTGATTGTTTCCAGGGATAACACCTGAACGTGAATAAGTCCTGCGTGAATGCAGGGCTCATGACTGCTGTGTCAGTGATGGTACTGAAGTGGAAGGCATGGAGAGGAACATGGGAGACCAGCTCAACAAAGCCTTTGAAGCTTACCGGCAAGCCTGCATCGAGAAGGATAACGCTAAAAGGGCGCTTCTGAAACAGGTAGGAAGTGGTGCACCTCGTTGGGGGGGGGGGTAAAAAAACCACTGAAAGGTAAGCTGCACCCTCTTTTCGTCTTCACAGCGGTTCTGTTTCCCCCGTATGACCTTTCACGACATTCTTGCTCTCGCAGACAGAAAGTCATGACCGGCACACACAGAAACTAATGCAACAGATTGAAGACCAAAAACAGCAGATTTCAGTCCTCAGAGCTCAGCTGAGTTTGGCGATGACGCAGGCCCCAGGTTTGTCCGGCGTACAGATCACACACACAAATCATCCCATCTCTGAGTTAACTTGTGAAGTTATGTGCTGCAGACTTTGGAAAGTCTGATTTTTAGAGTAAACCTAAATGTGTTGTAAAATATTGCAGGGTGAAATTTTTTTACAGGGAAATATGTTCTGCGCACATGTACACCTCCTGTACTGTTAAATGGAACAGAAAGATCAGAAACAAAGTGATTTCATTTTGATGCTGTTGGTTTTTGGTCTTGCCTGTCAGGAGAGCTGAAGTGTTGTGAACCAGCGCTCCAAAAACAGGAAGTAGAAATGTTGCTGCCCGGTGAAACTCATTCTGACAACAAACCATCCAGTTCCCAGAGGAAAAATCTCTTCCTGGTATGCAGCCCCTGATACGGTTTGGGTAGTCCTGTATTCCATGGGTCTTTTATCTTTTCCAGTACTTTTCTTTTCCACACCAGGATTAGGTTGGTCACATACTTATGGGTTAAGATGGTTGCAGCACTCAGAAATACGAAAGGCAAAGGTGTCTCAATTTAGCACACTCTTTGAACGTCCCATTGGTGTATTTAATTCATAGATAGCATTGACAGCACAGTATGTTCTGCAGTCAGTGCAGATGATTTAGCACCACAGGCTTTTCCGACAGGGAGAGAGGCTTTGAGGAGTCAGATGTGGCGAAACTGTTAAAACTGACTGTTGGGATATCATTTCCCACCTCCTTTGGCATATATTTCCATATATGTTCTTACCGCTGTCTGCTGCAATTATCACCTCTAATTTCTTTTTAGATGGAGATATGAAGAACATTTTTGAGTTCTCAGCAGGTGGCGCTATAGGATAAAATTCTCTCAAATTACCAAACCTGCACTGAACATGATTGTGCTTGAACCCATATTGTTTGCATCTGAGGTACACTTCAGGCTTTAATACTAAAGAAAGTGTTAGTTAAGTCCATTTTTGTTTGATGGCATTTGTATATTGCCTTATCTTTTTCATATATCTATACCATGTGTTTTTAAGTAGCATAATAGTTACATTAGATTAACAGAATTGGGTCATGTACTAGCCCTAGTGCATTTGCATCCACAGCACTGAACGTCAACATACAATTCAGAGGACGAATTCAGTGGTTTTGTTTTGGGGGGTTTTTTGTGCTCAGAAGACCTGAGAATTTCCCTTCTGTGTTTAAGGTTTTTTCATTTGAATGTTCCTCTATAAGCCTTTGCTATATTGTTGTTTCCCTTCTTTACACTACGTGGCAACCTCACTGTGATTGAATAATTTGGAGAAGATTGAACCTGCAGAGATGTCTCCAGGCACAGCATCTGGGTCCAACGCCATTGAGAAGTAAGCGTTCTTTTTCTCAAGAGCTGCTGGAAATCAAGACCTGTTTGAGGAAACCTGTTGGAGGGCAACGACACAAACCAGTCATTTCTAACCCGTCTTTCTCCGCTTCTCAGTAGGGATGTTTTCGACACATTTAAAAAACTTCAGGGGACATTCCAGTTGATCCAGGCGCTAACACGAAAACAACAAGATCACCTGAGAAAAATGCAAAGAGGGAAGGATCTAGGAAATGGTAAAACCAATGTCACTTACCATCTATTAAATCACTGTGGTTAACAGGCGATTGTTTTCGCACTGGCGAAACTAACAACTGTGGGTAGTGACGTTACACATGAACCTGAAGTGTAATGCAGAACTAATGACTTAAATTGGCTTTAAAAGGAATGCAGAAACTTTATATTTTGTAAATAACCCTGATATAATAGAATCCTTTGATCTGTTGACCTGTATTCCATCAATTTTGTTAACTAATTGATTGGATTAATTTGTATCAAATATGCAGGGCCACCTTGTATAACCTTAAAGCTACAAACAAGCATTGTTTATTTTGTGTTTATTTTATATTTTTTGTATATTACTGTGGAGCAACAGTTCTCCATGCTGGTCCAGTTGAAAGGGAAACTGGTTTTGTGTGTGTGTGTGTGTCTCAGAGCAACAGTTCTCCATGCCGGTCCAGTTGAAAGGGAAACTGGTTTTGTGTGTGTGTGTGTGTGTCTCAGAGCAACAGTTCTCCATGCCGGTCCAGTTGAAAGGGAAACTGGTTTTGTGTGTGTG
>JAOVYW010000001.1:10893419-10915322 GCA_025775045.1 Hiodon tergisus
TGTGTGTGTCTCAGAGCAACAGTTCTCCATGCCGGTCCAGTTGAAAGGGAAACTGGTTTTGTGTGTGTGTGTGTGTCTCAGAGCAATAGTTCTACATGCCGGTCCAGTTGAAAGGGAAACTGGTTTTGTGTGTGTGTGTGTGTGTGTGTGTCTCAGAGCAACAGTTCTCCATGCCGGTCCAGTTGAATGGGAAACTGGTTTTGTGTGTATGTGTGTGTCTCAGAGCAACAGTTCTCCATGCCGGTCCAGTTGAAAGGGAAACTGGTTTTGTGTGTGTGTGTGTGTCTCAGAGCAACAGTTCTCCATGCCGGTCCAGTGCACGGAAGCGACACTGGAGCAGGCCGAGGGGCCCTTTTCATCAGCCATCAAGCTGGAGGAGGAGGAGTCTGCCTCCAGTTTGTTGGCATCTCGGGGGGCCAGCCCAGAGGATGGCGAAACACTGGACTCCCTAATCAAGCTGAGCATCCGCTTCCCACCCTGCGCCGACAGCGAGTACGAGTTCCTCAACAGCACCCCCGAGAAGCAGCTGGAGATGGTAGCTGGGTGGAATGGGCTGGAGGTGGCCGGCGACACAGAGCTGGCCGAGGAGCCGTCGCTGGAGACCTCACACTGCGAGGACGTTCGCGGACCCCTTCAGGTGAGCTCCAATGGGCCTGTTCGGTCTAGCAGCAGCCAATCTTCATTAGCACTGAGAGAAATCTGGCTCTGTGCATGGTCAATAGAGTGTTACGTATGGGCCTATGAGATCCTAAACAAGTGACTGACACATTTTAAAATTTCACATTTCTATAAGGCCATTTCTTTATTTTGTTATTTGTTTTTAAATTAGATTAACGTATGTTAGATTCTCAAACGTCCCTCCTTTAGCGATATAACCGATAGTGTGTACAATTGAATTTAAAGCCCCTTTGGTTCCTAAGGAGCTATGGAACATTTTGTGTTGCTGTTTTGATCATATTGTGCACTCCTTGCTGCCGTTCTGTAGCGAAACAGTCAAAGTCTGCACTGAAGCATCCACACAGCGCGGTAAAATGAAACAGCTGGGACCAGATGTAAACTTAGCAGTCAAGTGTGGTACCTTAAAAACAATGAGGAGAAAAAATATTTGGTGTCACGCCCTTTCCCAGCATGGGCTTTGGGGTTAGGCAATTGACACTTTTTCCGATAATAACGTGTGGAGGACTCCCGTGTTATAAACAGATAATGGGTCACAGTGAAAGCAGGCGTTGCTCTGCGAAGTGAGGGTTCTCTGTGCTCCCCACATAGCAATGACACGCAGAAGCGCTAACGTTGCTCTAGGGCCATTTCTCTACTGTCATTTGCCATCACTACCCTAAACTGGAAATCAACGCCAACACATATCGCCATACATTTTTGTGCATTTCTGCAGTCCTCCTGCAAGCATAATTATTTGATTTGATTTGGCTTTCTAATGTTTTAACATTAACAATAGTTCATAATAATAAAGTTAACATAATTTAGCATACAGCAGCTATTGGGTAGCTACAGAGTATGACACTTTTTCACATTTCACAGTGACAGTGATCAGTATGTGTCCTGGTGCTGTGGAATATTATCAGGGCCACGTGCAAATGATTGTGTTACTGTGTGAGATATTCGCCTGTATTTATTTCTCAGGTGGCTCGATACACTTCTAGATGGGATGTTTGTTGGGAGGTTAAAGTGTTCGCCTCCCCTTTGTTAACTGACCTTTTGCATGAGCAACGTTCCATCTAAAGAGCCCACACTGTTCCAGCGTTTACATGCGAGACAGGGGGACAGTATACATTTATATATATATATAACCACATACAGCAGAACCGCCCATGCAGGGTCACTGTGGAGACAATCTCAGCCGTCTTGAGAGGGGAAATGGGGCAGACGCGGCACCACCTGAGAGCACAGCTGCAGAACTGCACAGATTCTGTGGTTCTGTGAATCACGGCTCAAGCAGAAGCCCAGTTCTCTCAGGGAGAAGGGTGGGGAGCTCCGAATGGCATTCTTAACGGATAAGATATGTGAGACCAAGATCACCAGCAACAAAAAGCAACATATTGTGCGGGTTAAAGAACCACAGTAATTAGCACGTGGGGAAGATTATACTGGAACTTATCAAAATGAGGGCCACTTAATGACCAACTGTTAGGACCCTAGGAAAATAAGGCATTCAAGGTGTTTGCTGATGAGACCTTGGGTCTCTTTTATTTTTAAATATACTTTGTTGGTGAGGATGCATGTTGTAAGATTAGATGTAAACTCAGGTCCGTGTAACCACAGCCGACACAGCATTCAGTATAGGCAGCAGCGGCATAGGGCACCACAGTCTCACGGGGGAAAATCATGTGATGCATTCCCATGCTTCTTTTGTATGCCAGAGCAAAGGCACTTTTGTGCGTGGTAAATGATCTACCTTTTAACGTCAGCAGCGGCCGGCTAACGGACGGCGTTTCTCTCCCCCAGCCCGTCTGGAGCCCGGAGCAGTGCGAGGCGGCGGCGGTGGCCCAGGCCGGGAGCTCCGACCCCCAGCCGAGTCAGCAGAGTAACTGTGCCTTCTGCAAAACCACTATACCCAACCAAGACCTGCTGAGCCACCTCAATTCACACTTTCAGTCTCATGCCAGCAACGGACACTAGCGTGCCCTGCCCTGCCCTGCCCTGCCCTGCCCTGCCCTGCCCTGCCCATCTGGAGTTTACGTAGGCACTCATCCACTTCACCGTAGCTTGTCATTAATGTGTGAACTCCTCAACATGTATTTAATTTGTCTCTTTGTGAGATCTCTGTGGTGGACTTTTTAAAAACCTTGACAATTTACTCTGTTAAATTCTTTATTGGATGCTAGTATTATCTGGTAAACATTTAGTGTGTGTAATAATAAAAAAATAACTGAAGCAGTTTGTTCTTGTTCTTGTACTCTAGCGTATATTGTAACGAGAATCGTATGTTAGAGTGCTTCAGTTCAGCAAGTTGAGCCTGTGAGCATGATTAGTCTTGGCTCTTAAAGCTCGTTGCACCTCTTACACTTAAGCAACCTCAAGGTAATGGAACGGCCATGTTACGGCGAACATGCTTACCGACTTTCGGTTCTGAAGAAGATCTTGTAAATCTCCTAATTGACAAAATTTCTGAGCCGCTGCATTCACTGGCCTTTGCAGGTTGTGGAAGGGTCAATTAAATTAAGCTACAGCACCATTTTCCCGAGAAAAGCACTTTAGTCTTTGGCTTGACTAAAACCGTACATGCTAGTCCACATCATCTCAGATACATTCATCACTGCAATTGGGTAACATTTAAAAGCAGTGCCAGTAGTCCAAAAGATATACCGACCCAAATGTACCCTAGGCGACAAATTATTTTTCTTAAATGGAAAAAGACTGTATAGCCTTTCATTAGGCATTACGATATAAATCTGTGTTTCATAGTGACTAATTGAGCAATTTAGGTGGGGAAAAAAAAAGAATTTGTTCCTGTGAAAGAAATACACGTGACTGCTTAATTAGTTAAATAATTGCTACGGACATTGTTCAGATGATCTTTAGATATTGAAGTGTCTTGTATTGCGGTGTGTATTAATATTATCATTTTTTGCTGGAGACAGCAACACATTAGCTAATGGACTGTTGTAGCGTTTCGCCTACAAGTAGTTTGATTAAGGGGTATGTTTATTAACAGCTTTGCAAACAAATGTAATAATTTTCACAAACTTGCAAGAGTACGTGTTAGAGAAATAGGGGGAAATGTGTGTATTTTAAAACATAGTCTCTTATGGAAAGGACCTTGCAGCCCCCCGAATACGGGCTGATAACACTTGTGCTGAGTCGATGAGCTGGTGTGAAGATTGCTAACTTGTTATTTTATTAGTTCTGCTTTTGTGTATAAGGCTTCCATCTGAGGAAACTTCGAGGGCTTAAATTTGTACTGTGAGATAAATCAGGAGAGAAAAGAAAAAGAATTAGCCATTTTAATTACAGTTTTAAAAATAAAATAAAAGTATTACATTATAGATAATTAACATAATATATGTAACACACCACTATTTATGTTTTTTCTTTCTTCGGACAGGAATAAAGTTGAAATATTTTAATGAAACTGCTAATGGTCAGTAAATTAACGAAAGTTATTTTTCTAATAATTTCAGCTCATTAACTATGTCTCAATGAGATCTGTAGTTTAAGCAATCTTACTGGAAATGTTGGCTGTGTCTGTATGCGTTTTTCATATTTTAAGATTATGAAAAAATAGTATCACATAAAAGTGCTATATATGAAAGTCTGCATGACTTATGTGTATAGATGTTTAAAAATGTTTTAATATTCTTCTGTAATTAAAGAAAACTAGCAGCAGCAGAAACTGTGAGAAGACCAGGTCTGAGTGTTTATGAGACAACGGTTTTATTCGTCATTTGTCTATCCACAATGAGCAAAGTGACAGCATTGCAGACAATGCGTTAATTCCATAGGGATCACACTCATCGAAAATAGCCTATCATGCTGATGGAGGCATGCTATCATTTGAACGGTGAAATCAGATGATCTGAGCACAGGGCAAGATGAAAGCCTTGAGTGTTTTATTTTTATTTTTTTCTGTTGGTCTGACTTCTACGTGAAGACTATCAGAGCTCATCAAACATCCATTTTTAGACCAATCACTGACGTCGATTTCATGGGATACCCAGAACCCCCCCCATCAAAAAAACATGCGGTTTTTGACAACGGGACACAAAACAGCAAAATTGGCAACATATTTTTGAGAATAAGAAACAATGATTGAGAGAAACTGCAACATGTTCAACAATTGTGCTCGTGTTATGTTTGGAATTTACAATGCTGCTTATTTCATCTCAATTCTGTGCGATGTGACAGGCATAACGTTGACCAAAACTTGAGTCAACATAAACTGCTGAATTTGTGTCGAATTATGGCCAATGGAGAGAGTATTTATTGTGAAAATGTAGCAAATACCAAAAAAAATAAAAAAAAGCCCACAATCTCCCTAATGATTTTGCCTTGGAAATCTGTGAAGAGACGGTGAACATTGCGCAGACTGTATGGTGTTCTCTCTGGAACCATGGACAGCTGCTTGCACATAATTATGTTGTCATTGCTTGTTATTTGGAAGGGGAAAGCTGTACTGACAGATACCGGGTCCATGTTTTTTTCTTTTATATGTTTACGCAGTTGTTAATAAAATAATGTAGGCAGCGAGAGAGGGGGGGGGGGGGGGAACCCCTCTTGAAAGAATTTAGCTCTGGGGTGTTTCCCACCTTGTGGATCCTAAGTTTTTATTTATTTATTTTATTTTATTTTTTTGCTTTTTGCAAAAGCCATCTTGTGTTCAGTGTGTTTTTTTTTGGTCTGCTACAGCAGGTAGGATGGGGCGGTGGGTTGGTGGAGTAAAATAAGAGGAAAAAGAGGGACAAGGATTGAAAAGGAGAAGCAGCAGGCTGATTACGAGGTGTCAAAATTGCCAGGAGCAAAAAGGTGAAAGCAATCAGGGGTGAGAAGAGCGCACAATTGGTGAGGGGCAACTAATTATCCATCTCATTTGAGGAGAGCAGCATTGGAGGCTGAGCTCGCCCGCTGAACGGTGACAGATTGGCGCGGAGGAGAAGGGAGGTGTTAGAACAATGGAGCCCAGCTCACATTCATTACTGCATGCTAATCAGAATCGCTGCTGCACTGCGGGCCTGAGCAGCAGAGTTCAGGGAGAAACTGCACGGCTCAAACTTAGAGGGAGTGCGCTAGCCTCCACCATTTCAAATTGAAGGGAAATGGGGAATGGATCTTCTTTTTTACCTGCCAATGAACGAGCCAAATACAGTTCTTTTATTGCTCATGTGCCCCTGTGCCCAGTAGGTTTCTGGGCTGTTCTCTGCAGACTGCATAGTCTCTCTGGAAAAATTTTGTGTAAAAGTAAAGGCAGCTGGTGTAACCATTTGTTTTACTGAGTATCCCTATGGATATTGTGCACAGAAAACCTCTCTCCACACATGCAGTACCTGCATTCGTCTTGAGAGAAACCACTCCAAATGATGATGAGATTCCACGCTTACGAGGACAAGTGCATCACATCCCGGAGATTAAAATTAAAGATTAAATTAAGACACTTTATATACTATAAATTAAAAACAGCTGACATTCATTAAATTAAATGACTGTGACTTGGCAACATCTGTTATAATTCAGACCAGTTAAGGCCACCTTATGTCTTATTAGCGGAAAAACATTGAAATAATAAATTTAATGTGTTCTTTAATTTTTCAGTGCATTAAACTATCTACTAAACTTGTGTGTGTTTCACCCACCATTATATCAACATTTAAAAATTGGGCGGCCAAAAATTTTGACGCTTTGATTTTCTCCATTTTAGGACAGTGGCCTATGAGAATGCAGTAAGGCTACTACCACTTGAAAATGTCCCGATTTACAGAGATTACTGCTTCTATTTCCAGTGTTGTTCAGTTCCCATGTGGGACACGTGGGTAGTACTCTTGTTAGGATACTGGCTGAGTAACCAATGTGTTGGTGGTTTGAATCCCAGGACTGATGATGTTACTTTCCCCAGAACCAGGTGACGATGGACCTCCTCAATGAATATTAAAATGATAAAAAATTGCTTTAAAAAATTTTTTTTTTTTTTTTTAATACTATTCTACTCATCTAAATACATTTTTAAAAGTAAAATGTTTTGGTGAATTTTTATGTTTGCTGTATTTTACTAAATTTATATTTTTGTGAAGTTTTAAAGATTTAAGGATATGATAAAAATAATGTGACCCTATATACAGGATATAGTTATATTACAAATTAAGTAATAATAAATAAGGCATGTTAGACGCTTACAGATTAATTTGTACATCTAAAATAAAGTACATTTCTTATTTACTAAAAAATTATATGTAAAACATTTTGATTTTGGAAAGGTGGTATCACATTTATAAACAGAATATTGGTTAAATTTGAAATGTTGGGCACATGACATGAATGAGTTATTGTTAACTAATGTAATTCATTTTCATAAATTTTTTAAAAGTAACAGCAATGGATGACACGAGGCCAGCAGCATTTTAAAAACTCTGATAAATAAAGGCATTCTAGTCTAGGCTTTTTTACATTCAGTAATCCATAACTGCAATAAATCTGCAATAAATCTCAATACAGTCATGCCACCGGGTGTATCAATATTAATCTACATAGCCGTCGTCACTAAAGATCATTTTTCCTATTAATTCCAAAAATGAACAGAAACCAGAAATATATATATTTGTTGTCGTTGATAAAATCTTGACAAAATTTTAAAAGAATGTCAGGGAAAATGTTCAAAATTAGAAAAATTCCCCTCTTAAAAAATTGTAGGTTTTCCTGAAATTTGTATCCATAATAGTAAATATATTTGTTTTTTATAATTAAGTCGACTTTTTTTTAAAGAATGCCTGAGCAATTACTCTAAATAATTAGGATTAGAAAGGTTCAGCTATTAGTTCTTACACTGGAGGCAAGTTAATACCATCAAAGTGATGCATGACGGATAATGGTGTTTAAAAAAAAATATTGATTTAAAAAATATATTTCCAGCAAAACAGGGCAAACCTCAAATTATATTAACCAAACTACTAGCCAAACGTTTGATCATCAATGTAATTTATCAACAAATCCAGACATAAACCAACCCACCTGAACCATGAAAACATATTAATAATGAGCGTTTTCTTTTTAATTTGCTGGAACAACGGTACTAATAAATAAACATGTAAGTGTTAGTGTTTAACTACAATTAACATTTTCATTACAACTTCCGAATGTCAGCGCATCAGTTGTTAGCAAAACATTGTTGGCAGCCTTGCATTGGGACCTTAACATTTGTAAGAGCACCTTTGCCAATCATCAGCCATGTGCAGACTGCACAGGCAGACATGTCATTTGGGTTACTGTTGTATTTATTTTGATATCGTTCATAACGCAAGCAGTGTGCAGTGTTTCCAGCTGCTCCAACACACGCGTTGAAGTTCCAAACATGTCTATATGTGGCAAATCAGGATAAATAAGGTATTTAGATTACTGATCGATTTACTGTTGATGAACCAATTCTTGGAGAATTTTTCTTTTCATAGTAAAAGCATGAAAGGTGGTATAGTGAATCACCATGACCACTATCCATGTACACTATTCTAAGCCATAGTACACAAGGGAAATCCCTAGCGCCACCTAGAAGGAGCAGTTTTACCCAACTTTACCCACATCTAATTTGGCAACCAATAAAATATTAAGCTAAAATGTTTAATGTATGCGAATTATATGGCCCGTAACAGATGTTAGCAGCACCTCAACTAATAACAGATCTTAATGAAAAATCCACTTTTATAAGTACAACACCCAAAACATTGAGTTGTAATATGACTTAATGTTATGCGTGTCGTAATGTGACTTAATTTAAACGGACTTTCTTGGTAATCTACTGAATGGTTATTTTCAATATATATATATCCTTGATAAATTTAAAGATGGCGCCACCTGTAGTTCCTAAACGCCACTAAACATCTAGAATCTAGAACGTTTGGGACTGCGCGGCCAGTGGTGGAGCAGCTGGAAACCCTGCACACGGTTTACGTAAAGAACATTATCTAAATACAACAGCAACAACAATTCTGCGTATGCTCGTGCGGTGTTGAACGAAATATGTTCTACAACAGGTCCCAATACATAGCAATACTGAAAGCAGGTTCTGTTAAAAACAAAGCTGTGGCATGCGTAAGTTAAAAAATAAAATGTTAAATGTAGCTTATTATTACTAATAAAATGTTTATTTATTGGTAGTTATTCCACCAGACACACCGTACTTAATTCAAATACGATTATGTTTTTAAGGTTCCGGTAGTTAAGGCTGTACTTTAGATCTACAATGACAGAGAAGCTGTCTGAAATAACAAGCGAAAGGAATGGCATAGAAAATAGTATTAGACTTAGTATGGTTACTGCCCCGCTTCGCTGGAAACATATTTTGAAACCAGTATTTATTTAAAAAATAAATTTAAAAAGTACCCAAATCTACTGACCCTTAAACTGAGTAATAGCTGAGTCATTCATTTAGAAAGTCGACTTCATTCCAAAAACAAAATATACTGCATACTTATATTATCCTGTCATTCAGTTATATGGGCAGACATTAACTATTTAGGAGGGGGCTGTCTACCTTCAAACATTTCTCTTGAGTTTTTATTTATGTTGGAAAGATTTTATCAACGATTTAAAAAAAAAATCAGATTAGGTTTCCTTTCGTAGTTTCGTGGAGCCTTTCCTGGATACGCGGAAGTTAGATTTTTGAGCCGGTATACTTCGAGGACTGAGATTGTAAAAACGTGGTATTGATACGCTAGGTTGTAGCTCTGTAGCTGAAAATAAAATACAACATAGGGATACAGTGAAATCCCATGCAAGCTTTGAGTCATTCATGAAGATACTCAGATATGAAAAATACCGAGAAAAAAACACACTTTAAAAATAAAACCTGATACATGCACTTGTTTATGTGCCATTTCTATCAATCCATTGCTGGACATCTAGAAATTGAACGTTTAATCATGTTGATATTAAATAAATCTTATTTGAGTCATCCTCATAAAATATCAGCACATACAAGAAGTTACAGAGGCAGTCTGACATTCATTCATAGCTCAAACGACATGCAATGACGCTTATTCAGCCGACGACTCAGCATAAAAAGTATTTCTCCTACCTTTGATACATATGCCTAAACCCAGAACGAATGACTGAATTATTTAATAAAATTCGGGAATAGTAACTTTTGTTGGAGGCCAATTTTTGGTGATTGAGCAAGTTTTTAACTTATTATTTCACAGAAACACCTCACAGTACTTCGCGTAACGTAAACGAGTTTATAAAAATTATTATCATCGCCATTGTTATTATGGCTCTTCCTCCTCCTCTTCTTCTTCTTAAGATCCATGGGCATGGCACTTCTAAATAAGTATTATTCTGTCAATCGTTGCATCTCCTGCAGCGAAGCGGAATAAGTCACTTATACTCCGGAAGTAATCGATGTATTGGTGAAGTTTTAAATCAAATCCGGCTGATTCATTGCAATTGCAAAAGGGTAAACGCGAAAAGAACATTTGCAGTATTAGAACAGGTAATTAAAACTTTTTGACTTCACTTTTTGATTAATGACTTCTTTAAAACTAGGAACAAATTCTGTTTGTTTTCAAATTCTTAAACAGTCCTGTGTAAATTGTGTTGCTTCTCGGTAGGTAGTAAGTTACCTAGCTGTCTAGCTAATAGGATAGCACCGTAGTGGGGAAAAAAACGGAAACCAATACAGCTCCCTTCTTTCTTTTAAAATGAGGCGCAAAACGCTGGGCGGCTGTCTTGATACAAATTCTTAAATAGTTTCATGATAGATAAAAACGACAACCTAGTTCAATATACGTGACGCGCAAACACACGTTTACAAATGTACAGTAGAATGCCAGAGTTGCTCTTTACAGCTTACCTCGTTTTAGAAACAGCGTGAAGTTTTTAAAAGTATAGCATAGCTTTTACGCCAAGTTTATGTACTGTAACCCCTATTCCCCGTTCCTAATCAAAAATAAATCGACACCTCTGCTTCTGAGTTATTTTTACTCCAGTTTATCGCTTATGATCATGGTGTTGGTATTGGTATATCCACAGTAAACAAACACGTCGCTCGTTGTCTGTCGAGTAGTTTGCAAGAAGATTTGGGTAATATATCAATAAACATACTTAACCAACACATAATCTATGCCTAAATGGC
Source organism: Hiodon tergisus (assembly GCA_025775045.1). Lineage (NCBI taxonomy): Eukaryota > Metazoa > Chordata > Actinopteri > Hiodontiformes > Hiodontidae > Hiodon > Hiodon tergisus. The sequence goes on from JAOVYW010000001.1 coordinate 10,904,206, forward strand.
AAAATAAGTAAACGACAAAAGTATTCGAAGCATCAATAATACAACATTAGCATCCAAACAATTCCAGGACTGAAGCGTGAGGTATTGGAAGAGATACGTTTCCTCTTGAAGATGGTGTAGACCTCAGATTGTCTGATGTCCTCAGGAAGGGTGTTCCACCATGTCAGTGCAAGATAACATTTCAAATTTTGTTCAGTTATTTTCTATCACTAGCAGTCATGCCCGTTTCCAACTTGGACATGCTGATGGTTACATTTTTATGCATCTGCACACATTCTCTTAATTTGGTTTCTGATGTCACATATCAACAAACGCACTGCTCACACCCACTATCCAATCTATCGGTCTCTGGACATCATTATCCTGTCTATTATTCTATGATTCGTTGATACGAATTAAACAGAATTTCTGCCAATTACGTTAAAGGTAATATTCAAGGTCAACTTCTGTGCAAAATGCCGCTACATAACTCGCAGGTAATACACTGAGTTACCAGATGTGGTTGTCACGGAGCTCGCCAATAATCTACACACCGCAAAAGGTTAAAAGTAAAAAAAGGGTATTTTACTAAAAATAACAGTGAGCCAAAACATTTCTTCTCAGTCAGCTTGCATGCCTGAGTTTAATTCAGAATCTAAATGGGTAAACAGTACAGCTGAGCAATTATTCAATTAAAATAGACTCCATTGCTGCAATAACCAATTATGACAGTCAATTAAACAAACCAAAAAATCTATAAAATGTGCCTAAAATACATAAGGTGCAAGTGTGCAAGTGAAGGGCTTCCAATTCACACTGGCTATGAGGAAGAACCCCTGTTAGATAATTTATTTATTTACTTTAATTTAGTAAAATATCCTAATAATGTTTAACCAATTTCAATTGAAGTGTTTATGGTTCACTTAATTGTCTGATTTCTATGGTTACTAAAACTCAATGCAATCGCTCAATGCTAGTTTTTATTACTTAAAAATAGCTCCTATCATAGAGAAGGTTGCCTACTCTTGGGCTAGGCTATTACTACTGCACTCAATCAACAATGTAATTAAACCGATCCGGTATTCTTCAGTAAATCCTGATGTGTACTGCATGTGTTTTGGTTTCCAAAATAAGTAAGGGAACATAGATCATGAGGTAGTGTGATAATTTTAGTATGTTGACAGTAAGTGTCTTTGAAATGGCTTCCCATGGTGTAGTGCTTGTGGCACTTAAGGGACTAAACTATTATATTTGACCGGTTAATATTAATTGCCCATGCAATGGGAGTGTTTTTTATTTCGTGGTCCAGTACTGATTTTACCCTTAGTTTTATAGGGTTTGCAGGTAATAAATGAGGGTATAAAAGACCACTTATAGATACTGAAGTTTACAGTGCATGTCACATTTTCTTTCTCCTTAAATGGGAATGTCATATTTATAGGAAATCATATTTACATATTGTTTTACTTTGATCCATTACATGTCACAGGACATGGTCAATAATTCACGTTGAGACAATTTTTAAAATTTTTATTTTTAAACTTGTATTTAAATTTCAACATGTACAGATTTATACAGACATTTTTTGGCAAATGAAAGGAAATCCATAGCGTGAGGCGGTCCGGAGGCTCTGTTATGCCATGTGGGGCATTTTCCTGGCAGGATGTACGTCCACTATGTTCCCTTAGAGGGTAGGGTCCCTGCAAATCATTACAAAGTTATTCTTATCCCTTTATCCCACGGTGAAACATTTCTTTCCAGATGGGAGCGATTCCAGGATGACAATGCCCCCATCCACAGGGCACGAGGGGGTCACTGAATGGTTTGATGAGTGTGAAAATGATGTGAATCCTCTGCTATGGCCTTCAGTCACCAGCTCTTTATACTCAATTGAATCCAATCCACCACCATCATCAAAACACCAAATGAGGAAATATCTTTTGGTAGAACGGTGTTCCATCCCTTTAGTAGAGTTCCAGAGACTCGTAGAATCGGTGCCAAGGCACATTGAAGCTGTTCTGGCAGTGGTTCAACACTTTACTTGGACACTTCATGTTGGTTTTTCCTTTAATTTGTCACCCATCTGTATTTGACTGTTTTATGCTGAAGAGCATATCCAGTCTTTTTACATCTGACCATACAACTGTCATTAGGAATAAAACTTAATTTGAAAAACTTTTGCAACCTGCGAATAGATCCTACATAGCTGCATTTAAAAGCCTTTTTTTTTTTTAGTAGAAGAAGAACTAAGATACTTGTAATATGAAGAACGCTATTAAATACAGTTTTGTTGAATGGCCCCACTTTGTTGAATTGCCACTGTTTGCTTATTTTAAGTGGAGTACACATCTTACTTTGTATTTATCTGGTATGTTAAAGTAAGAACATTCTCTGAGTGCAAAGGGATGAGCTTCTCTGCCAATCAGCGTTGGGACTCTTTGTGTGAATAGACGGGTGGCTTGAAGGCAATTTGGAGGAGACCTATTGTACTTCTTTATATTTTCCATGTATTAGGGCAGAGTTTAGAGTGACATGCCTGAGATGCATTTGCACAATTTGATACTCTAGATTAGGGCGGAGAATGCTGAAACAATTGGAGATTCCAAATTTAAGGGAAAAGTGAGAACCCGGGCACACTCGGTATGCAGGGGAATCCAGTTACGTGAGGATGATTCTTTTTTGTTCAGAGAAACTTACAGAACCATCAACGCTGCAGACAGAACCAATACACTATCAACAGTATTGAAATAGCATAGACAGTTATAGTGGTTTAGTGCCATAGTTCATTTTAAATGTGCAAATGTGTTCCTGCCCACATGCAAGACCACCACAAGGTCTTAAACTAAAGAGCTTCAGTGGATAGCCAGTGAAGGGAGGCAAGGAGGGGGCGTTGCATGTTCAGACTTAGAGAGGTTGAATCCCAGCCGAGCGGCTGCATTCTGGATGATGATCTGAAGTGGTCTCTTGGCACTCTTTGGGAGGCTGCCTGTAGAGATGACAAGGGCTTTACTGAACTGAACTGGTGTCATTATGAAAATGTATATATATTATCATTATTATTATTATGCAGTGTCACAGCAGCCATTAGGGTTGGGCGAATTGGCTGGTATCAGAATTCTCAAAACGGTATAGGCTTCAGGCAACATGTCCTCCATGCTGGTAATGCCATGTTAAAACAAAAAGTTAATGTCGACCATACCGTCTCTTGCCACTAGGGGCATTAATTGTATTACGTGCTAGCTAAATATTGGATGGCAGACAACAAAACTTAAACTTTCTAGCTTTACTAAATGTGTTAACAGAATGTAAAAAAAAAAAAAAAAAAATACACGCGCAGGTCAATTACTGAAAATTCACTCGAACAGGGAAGAAAAAAAATTGTAAAATTAACAAATGTAATAATAGCTATGTTCGGCGGTTACATCATGCCGTTGAGATATTGTGGTGTTATATTGTTTGCTGTGTATGTATCAAAATGTTTAAGTCAAGCAGCAATCAAACAGTAGCAGCCGGTCAGAAAAAAAAAAACAGTCTGCGAATGCATTAACTTTGAGATGAGCGTGGTCCGCAAATGCATATCTATCTTAATTAACACATGATGCATTTGAGATTAATGAGCAATAATCATGATCCCGTTTCACACACGAGTTAATTCAGTTTACGTATCAAAACACTAACGCCTTGGACTCCGCCCTTACGCTTCCTAAATCTGCTCATAGTTAAGGCTTGGTGTGAGCGTTTTTCTTAGAGATGCTAATAATTTGGTTGTCCGCATAGCACTGGTCTTCACACACTGCTGTTATCATTTTGATTATGCAGAAATGCGACACTTCCACCCTCCCGAGTGCAGGCCAAGCTCTGTCATCTGGACTGCACAGCTCCAAATCCAGTTAATGTAGTTTAACAATTATGTCCAGGAGAGTAGTAGCTCCACAGTAGCGGCGCACAGTTGGCAGAGAGCCGCCCATTACAGTGCGAGTGGGAATCAGCAGGGCTTCTCTCGGCTTGTCGCTAACCAGCGCCTCGCAGTTGCCTGCAGGCTGCCAGCGCCTCGGCCAATTGGCATGAACCTCGAACTGCGTAGCTCACAGTGTATAAGTGATGGGTGGCTTAAAGGCGATTGGATTGGAGGAGACTATCGCACAACCTCATCCTGCCAGTGTGTGATGGCTACGTACATAATGACAGGAAATGATGCTTTAGCACAATTTGGCAATTCTGAGTATAGCAGAAAACGCAAACATTATTGCAGGTTTTAGAATTTTAAAAGATTAATTTTTTCTCCCATGTACATAATGTGGCATTTTTACATATGTGATTTTACATTCTGAAATTTAAATGAATGTAGTCTTCTAAAATAGTTTTTTATTTCAAATAGTGATTCTTGCTTCTTCATATTCCAGAAGAAATTGGTAAACAATCTAATAGCCAAACGTAATCGTGAATTTTTTTTCGTGCTATTACAGTAACATTAATTAAACCGCAAATGAATTTGGCTTCCCGGCAATGTTTTATTTCCATTTGATGCAGTAATTTCGTTCAGCTTATTGGGGTCTGGGTTCTTGTATCAGAAGGAGCATTCACAAGCGTGACGACAACCAATCGGTTAAAACCTCTGCTGAGGCATCGTCTTGCAGTAAACTAGGGCAATCTGGGGGAGATAAAAACAAAGGAGAGAATGTTTGTTAATTAGGAAAGGAAGACACATTCTTGAATTAGTATGTGGTGTTAATTAACAGGAAGTCTGGTGCAGTCTGGTAATTACCATGAATATTTTAGACGTTTAAGGAGTGGAGGTGAGTTGCAAGCACAGCGGCGTGTAAAAGTTTTCACTTTTGTCCACGCCCCACAGGAACATGGACAGACTGCTGAGGCTGGGAGGGGGCATGCCGGGATTGGGACAGGTAGGTTGTGCAACGCGCGCTCGTCCTACTTCACGACCGGGTCAGAGTTGCCGCTTTCCGTGGCGGGTGACTCGGTGCGCCCATCCCGCTTCTGCGTCTGCGGCCCTTTGCCTTGTGCCCGAGGCAGGACTGACCTCTGAGATGAATGTTTGTTTCTGTAGTGATTTGTAGGCTGATTTTTTTGGAGATTGGATTTGGCACTGGGAGCGAGTGATGACAGAGGCAGTGGTGAGATCACACGCTGAGTCCCACAGTGGGTGCTCCTTGTTCTGAGGGACGGGAGGCTGGATGTCAGCTGGAGGCTTCAGTATGACGTTCCTGTGTCCCGAATACTCCAAAGAATTCCATACACATGACACATGACATGTTATACTTGTGTACGCCTGTGGGCTGTCAAAGTGATTGAAAATATTGTTGATGAATAAAGAAATTGTGCTTTTGTCTGCACAAAATGTACATATTTCGACAAATGATTCCACCTTAAAAGGTGTCATGGATGAGCGAATATGATATGCATATACAAACCAATATGAATGTCAGATAGCATAAATGTTTCCCGTGTTCGCTTGTTACCCAGACATTGATAGAATTTAGAAGAATCAGAGATACCGGTGTTAACAGTTGTGTTGTACAGCGTCTGAGCAGGTTTTATTACAGCATCTGAAAAAGGCGGAGTTGGGTGAACTGGGGGCGGGGAGGGGGGAGCGGGGGGGGTGTTGCAAAGCAAGGGTTAAGGCGGCATGAAAGAATTCATTCCCGGTTTAATGACCTTGCCTTGCTGGGCGAGGACGACAGGGAACACGCTCCCGACTTGTACCGAGTTTGCCAATTAACACCTCCGATAGCAGGCTGCCTCTGCCACATCAGCTCGCATGCAGGTTGTTTTTCACTGTCTGCTCCTTTAATATTCAGGATTTAAATAAACTATCAGGCTCCATTCTACTTTTCTGCTGCTCAAGAAATCAGGAATATGAGCTGAAGATACATTCTCCACGAAAAGATTGTTTAAAACATATCTGTCTCCTGAATGGCTTTTTTTACATTTATTTATTCTATTATTTTTTTGAAAGATTTAACAAATTGGGTCCCTTTTCTTTTTTCTACATAAATCCCTGTGTACTTCATGAAAATTCTATTTTCACACTTGCCCATATGGCCCTGAGTATACACAATTAGAACCGGGACTGGTTTCCAAGATACTGTCTCTTATAGTATGCTTTCTGTCTTTTTGATTTTCATCATATAGCGCAAAGAATGATTTCTTCTTTCTTCATTAACTTGTGCCAAATAAAACTGTTCACAAACATGTTCATAACATGTGAGATCTTTATAGTACGGCCGCTCTCCTTCTCCCACTGCCTCTGCTTTAACTATGCTTGTTCTTTAGCCCACTAAATGACGCTTTGGCGGGTGTGAATTTTCCAGCACCTGGTGAAAACCGCAGAGGGAATTTTGTTTTCCTTTGAGTCGTTTTTTGCAGGTAGAGGGTTTTATTTAATTTTTTTATCTGTTTATTTTTTCCTCTGGTCTTCATGATTAAGACACAGCGAATGTGTAAACACCTTTTGCTGTGTGTAATGTGGACATCCTCACATCAGCCCCTTGTTTAGAGGATGAATAGGAAAAATAGGTATAATTGGGAAGGACTCTTGTATACCGAGTCAAATGCACAATAAGCATGGCGGTCACACCATATCACTGGGGTTCACAAGCCATTAGCAGGTATTTCAATAAAATATATTAATGAAAGGATGGCTAAATAATTGATAGCAATTCACACCACAGGAAAGGTGGAGTAATGTAATTGTGTTAACAAATTTGCACAGAAGGACTTGGTAGATAACACGTAGTGATCCAAGCAGTGCATTGTTACAATGACAAATGCCTTTCCTTAACACTTTGTAAACAGAAGACCTTTGGAGTCTAGCATGCTGTTGTGCGTCTTGCGTGAATCGGAGCAGCGCCATCGCTTGAATCCGTCTCAAATATATTTTCACAACATTTTAATTTGCGAAAAAAGCAAGCGGGCGACGGGTTCCCTTTGTTCGTGCGCTGACCATGCAGCTGTCGCGCATGTGTGGGCCGGGCCGGGCTGCGCCGCGGACGTTTACTCCCCGATCCAGCTGAAACCATCTGGCTCGGGCCAAGGGGCCGCTCTGGCAGACCAGTTCCACGACTGACACCTCTTTACATTAGTGGGAGGATGTCTTCATTTGTGCCCAGTTTCTCCGACTCAATCTGGGAAGTGCAACCAAGCCGCGTGTGCCTGTTTGTGTATCTGCGCCGTTCCCCAGTTCCTCAAAAATGTAATTTATCTGTAAGGGGGCCGTGGTGGATTTGTGCAGTCTGTCTGAGATGAGGCAATTGCTGACCCGGCTGACTCCGGTCCGCGGCGCTGGCAGGGCCAGGGTAGGACCGGTCTGTGGAAACGGCTTACTATTGTTCCTCCCCGGCCCTCCCGTTTGGGGCTGGTGACGTCGCTTCTTTGTCTACGAGCTTTCGAAACATCACTGAAGAGGTTTTTAATTAAAGTTTGTGACTGCTTTAACCAAGGCGACGTCTTTATTGAGACGGAAATTAATTTGATGTTGGTGTGTAATAGGTGGATGTTTAGACGATATAATGCCCCTTAATGGATGATGGCTAGCGTATAGAACAGTCTTTCAGGCACGTTTTTTGGGTGTTTATTCCTGCTAATAATTTCACAATCCAGAAATGATTAAAAAGCATTGAAAAACGTGCAACAAACGTTCAGCTGACATGACAGGTTTACCGACGATCTGGAAGAAATCTGGTTAATTTTATTCTTTATTTTTCCCCCTTCTCTCTCTCTCTCTCTCCTGCTTTTAATTTAGCACAAGACAAAAAGCAGGCATATTTTGTTCACAGCTTTTTGTACCTAGGGACTGCGAGCACAATTTTCTCCCGCCGTACCTGTGACAGCTACCCGTAAAGTGTTCCCAGTGCCCTCATCTACAAGTTATCTTTAGCTGCTGCGCGGGTATTGTCTGGGAGCGGGCTGCTTGTTGCCTCGCTCCTCGTCCCGTTGGTGTACGCTTTCACACCATCATTACTACCACGCAGATAATTGGGCCATCGCAGGCGGAGTGGCGGCTCACTCCCTTATTATTATTCAGTTGAATCATTCATCTTCGATTCACATTCATGGACGGGTTGTATTTTAATTAAGAAGCAGGTTTCCGCCGACGTTAAACTTTAATTCTGCTTTGTGCTGGTACTTACCTGTTTCCATAGCTGTTACCTGACAAAGTATATCGGTGGTTTGGTGTCTTATCAAAAGCCGCGCCCAGAGAGATTTACTGGTAATAGCCCATCAGTAACCAGAAAAACATTTGTGTGATAGGAATTCTGTTTACGTGCTAATAACAGTACATCTTCCTTGAAATGGAACTTTCAGGCTGGTCTGTTTTGTGAACAATGTGTGAGTGGCTCTTACAGGACTGATGTTGTGCGTTTCCTGCCCCAGGGACCCCCGACGGACGCCCCAGCTGTAGACACAGCCGAGCAGGTGTACATCTCTTCACTGGCTCTGCTCAAGGTAGGGTGCCATGTTCCTGCACACGGCGGCTTTGTCAAACGCCCCCTGTCTCCAAAGACCTCGCCCGGCCACCTCTCCATCACCGCGTAAACCTGTCATGATACAGTTCTCTGGTCGGTGACACATGGTGTGTAGCCGGACACGCGTGTCTCGTCGTCTTCTGTGCTTGTGACGTTTCAGCTTCATTTCATTAAAGCAACACCAGCGATATGTTAACAAGGCCTCCCAGACATTTTTCAGCATGACTTTGCGATGCGGTAGCAGATGCTGCAAGCCCTTTGCTTGTGTTCTACTCCTTAAAAGGGTCAATAGAGGAGACTGGAGATCAAACAGTGAGGACTACGGTCTAAATAAATATTTTCCTGCTTGGAATCCCAAACATAAACCACTAACGGCAGAGTTAAGGTACCCGAGATCCCTTTAAACGCTGGGATAGAGATGAGTCTACTGGGAGGAAGCTGGCTAACTGGTACTGGCAGGGGGAGACAAGACTGTCTGCAGTTTTAGAAACTGTTAGCTGGTTGGCTAATTAAATGAGTTAGAGGAAGTCACTGTAGATTTAATTTTAAAATACATTTTTAAAATTGTGTACCACAATAGGTTCCCCTAAAGGGGTTCTAAATGTAGCCAACTGCACGCCATGCCTAGTTAGCTGTCATTGTCTATGACGCAGTGCCCTGTAAACACATACGCGCATGAAATACAGATAAAGATATTTTTCATGGCTTTGTAACAAAACTAATCGCCTTTCATTCCCTATTCTCTCCTGCTCCAGCACTCAGAATCTAGACAAATGTTGCAGTGTAATCGCAGTGCATATTCCTCCTTGTCAATGTTACAGCTGGTCCAAGGCGGGGTCCATGATTATGTTCTATGGGTAGCCTGCTAAAAATGTTACTAAGATGGCTAGCCTGGCTTGTAAAGAGCCTTTCCACATAGTATGAATTTAGATGCCAGCTTAGGAGAATCCCATTAGCATCAAACTGTAAATTACTACTGGGTGGGTGTAGGTCTGTGTGTCCGTGTCTGCGTTTGTCCATGACAGCGTGCCTGTGTCCCCGTTTGTCTGTCTGTCTGTCTCCGTCTGTCCATGTGTGTTTGCTCACTCACCCAGCATGCAGTTGTATTAATATGTTTACAAATACCAGTGTTCTCACAGAATGCCAATGTGTTTAGTAGCTCTTAACATCGCCATCCAGTGATTCCTAGTTTAAAAAAATAAAAAACTGCCAAGGAGTGGGGTCACCAATTTGAACCTGTTGCAATCACAATGATATCACTGTTGACTGATCTCCAATAGTTAATGAGTTTGCGCCCATCTTCTATCAATGTGTGAAATAAACATTAATTAACAGATGTTTTCATTTAATTTCTTTAATAAGAAGAGTTGTTAAATAAGTGCTTTGGCAGCTCAATCACACTGTGGTACCAAAAGGAGAAAAAAACGTGAAACCACTACACTTGAAATAAGATTAGAAGTTGACAGTTTGAACTAAACAAAACACAAATGTATTACCTACGTTTTTCAGTTATGCTATTTTTTTTCTCTCAGAGAAATGTATATCCAATGCAACACACTGCATGTATGTAAAACAGTATTGTTAATTAAACAATTTTTGTATATTTCAATGTTATCTTCAATGCTTAAATGAACAAAAGTTTTTTTTTAAATCTGCAAGTTGTAATAGGCAAACAGATATCTATATATACACACACACACACACACACACACACACGCTATATATGGACAAAAGTATTGGGACACCTACAGGAGCTTTTATGACATGCCATTCTAAATCCATAGGCATTAATATCGAGTTGATCCCCCCTGTGCAGCTATAACAGCTTCCACTCTTCTGGGAAGGCTTTCTACAAGATTTTGGAGTGTGTCTGTTGGAATTTTCCCCCATTCTTCCAGAAGAGCATTTGTGAGGTCAGACACCGATGTTGGGCCTGGCTCGCAATATCTGTTCTAGTTCATCCCAAAGGTCTTCAATAGGGTTGAGGTCAGGGCTCTGTGCAGGCCAGGCAAGTTCTTCCACACCAAACTCATCCAACCATACCTTTTTGGACCTTGCTTTGTGCACTGGGGCACAGTCATGCTGGAAGAGAAAAGGGCCTTCCCCAAACTATTTCCACAAAGTTGGAAGCATAGAATTGTCTTGGTAAGCTGAGGCATTAACATTTCCCTTCAGTGGAACTAAGGGGCCTAGGCCAACCCAGGAAAGACAACCCCATAGCATTATCCCTCCTCCACCAAACTTTACAGTTGGCACAATGCAGTCAGGCAGGAAACGTTCTCCTGGTATTCGCCATCAAACTGCCAGATAGAGAAGCGCGATTCGTCACTCCACAGAACACGTTCCCACTGTTCCAGATTCCACTGGCGGCATGCTTTACACTACTCCTTCCGACGCTTGGCATTGTGCTTGGTGATGTAAGGCTTGCATAAAGCTGCTTGACCATGGAAACCCATGCCATGAAGCTCCCACCACACAGTTTTTGTGCTGATGTTAATGCCAGAGGAGGTTTGGAACTCTGCAGTTATGGAGTCAGCAGAGCATTGGCGATTTTTACGCAGTATGCGCCTCAGCACTCTAACTTTACGTGGTCTGCCACTTCGTGGCTGAGTTGCTGTGGTTCCTAAACGCTTCCACTTTGCAATAATACCACTT
>JAOVYW010000001.1:10921944-10947147 GCA_025775045.1 Hiodon tergisus
GGGTGAGGACGGGGCCACACACGGGGCCCCCAGGCCGTACTGTAATGTGGCAGGGTGAGGACGGGGCCACACACGGGCCCCCAGGCCGTACTGTAATGTGGCAGGGTGAGGACGGGGCCACACACGGGCCCCTGCTTGCTGAGGTGTTACACAGAAATCCCGCAGTCTGATTTCCCTTTTCCCAAGTGTCCTTTTTCTGATTCAGTGCTGTCAGTAATTATCACTGTTATTGATCATTTTTCCTCTTGAGAAGGTGTGTGAAATAGGAAAACCAACTCTTAAAATACATACTAGGACATGTTTCTGTAACTCCATCTGCTGTTCTGTACCGTATTCTAGCCATCCATTTTTTGTGTAGCGTAGCTGTGGACATTTAGGTTTGCAGATCTGCGTCTGAAGAAGTGTTTTGTCAGATTTTCCCAGGTATCCGGTCTTAATGTCTTGCCTATAAAACGTCAGCTGGTAAACAGTGGAGGTCTTTGGTTATTTCAGGGCTTCAGAGAAAAAGACAGCAGGAATAACACATGTGAGTAACATTTGGCCTAGTGTAAGGCTTCTGTTTTGATCCAAGAGCCAAGTATTCACAAAAACAATGGGAAAAATGTGGACGTGTGTGCCGGTCGGCATTATAGGGATTAAGTGATGTAAAGGCTGAACTTCCGCGTTATCAGGTTTCACTTCCACGTTCCGGTCCAACAAAAGGACCAGGAGCAGAGTTTAAAAGCATTTCCTACCAGTGCGTTGCTAATTGTTTTATTTTCTTCTTCTTTGGCTTTTAAATGGTTATCTTAGCAATGCTTGCAGCAATGTTACAGCAATGTAATCAGGTTGGAATATGTGGGCATGAACTTAAAATCTGCAATAAAATCTCTTCTAATAGACTGGGCTGATTAGCCAGAGTGATGCCGCTCAGGTTTTTAATTAGTCTCTCCGGGCACAAGACCAGGGGGAAGTGTTGCTAAGGTCTCTGACTGTACAGCATGGTGACTAGCTCTCCTTGCACAGCCTGCTGTAGCACACAAGCCAGTTGTACTCGGCTTCCCCACCTGCGCTGTGCTGTGCTTTCTGTCTCTGTGGTGTTACAGTGCAAGTCAGTAAGATGGCGGTAACTTGTGTTCCCTTATGGGGAGGGTTGCTCTGAAACTACAGTCTTTAATCTAAATTACAATCTTTTACAGTTCAAGCCAGCGATATGTCATCGTTCCACCATTGGTGTGTGTGGGTGTCCACACACACACACACACACACACACACACACACACACACACACACACACACACACACACACACACACACACACACACATATATATATATATATATGTGTGTTTGTATATTTAATATTATATATATGTGTGTTTGTATATTTAATATTATTTTTATTTCCTTTCGTATTGAACTGGGCAACTCCATTGTCTTAGCACTGTACCAGCCTGGGGACAGTGCAGCTGTCTCTGTAAACTCCTTCAAATGAAGATTGTGATCTTTTGAGATCTCAGATCCTGCTTAGAGGTGGTTAAGATTCATTGCATTTTAATATTCAGGTGATTTTCTGCAGTGTATGAACCACGCAACACTTCTTTCATTTTAAAGATTTTTGTGTTGCTTATTGTGTTACCGCAAGTGAAAGCCGCGTTGTAAATTGGGGGTGCACCAGTTGGCGTCTCACCTGGTGTGTTAACTCATAGCCGTGCGGTGCCTTGGATAAAGCTCACAAAGAGGCCGTAATGAGGGGAAAAGGCGGGACCCTCCTGGGACCGCGTGGACTCGGAGCTCGGGGAGAACGGCTAATAAGGGTTTAAAAGCCACCACTGTCCGGGTGGCCCTGTGCAGGCCACTGGCTGCCACCTCCTCCACACACAACTCCTGATTCTCTCTGACAGCAGAGATCCCGAGCCTGCAGGGGTCAGGACTTCTCCACAGCTGAAGTTTAAACAAAGGCTCAATTAGGCACTCAAAGGTTTAATCAAGTGGCTCCTATGATATTTTGGCACTCTTTTTTTTGTTTTTTTTGTTTTTTTGTTTTATAAAAAAGAGATTTTGCATTGATTTATAGGTAAAAAGTCTGAGGTGACATCCGGCAAACAACTTATAAATAACTGAAAGGCCATCTTAAATGCATCCCCATGAAATTTTTAGAGACGTTGTAACATAAGCCACTACCTGTCATGAATAGCGGATAACCTTGCCGCCACTCTCCGGGTTCAGTGCGGCGTTTCCCCGCCCGTATGACTGTCCTGACAGGACCATGTTTACCCATCCGGCATGAGGGATGCTATTTTACCGTCAGGAAAAGCGATAGCATCCGACGGGGGCGGCCTTTTCCGTCCCGGTACTCTCGCGGGCTGTAATTTTGTTGTCATTCCCTGTGCCTGATCGCAGCACTGATGTGACAGTGTTGGGCATTAGCTAAAGTCCCCGAGCTGGTGCTCACTTTCAGCTGCCTTCCCTCCCTGCCATTCACATTGATTAGATTAGACACCCATGGCAAACGAATGACCGGTAAAACAAACTATAGAGTCTGAGCACTTTTACCGCAAGGCCTGAACGGAATCCGAGTTTTTAGGGTCTCGTTTTAGTTTTTGACCGACCGGGATAAAACGAAGAGATGCGTGTGTGGATTGTTCTGGCCCCCTCCATCGGAACTGAAATGTGTTCCGCCCGTGGAAGAATCAGCAGGGCTCTTTTTTTCATTAAAAACCCCCTGGCAGGCGGCCAGGGGCAGATATGCAGGTCTTTCAGAACGGAGCTGATGTTCTCCGTCGTTCCTGTTCCAGGTGGTCATCGACGCCTTCAGACTGATCAACGCCAACATGATGGTGCTGGGACATGAGCCGAGGCAGACCACGTCCAACCTGGGTCATCTGAACAAGCCCTCCATCCAGGTAAGCAGACGGAAGGAATTTGGGGGGGAGCAGTGGAGAGAATGCAGTATTGGGGCTGGGTGCCTTCTGTGTGGCTTGTGATTAAAGGCCTGTGATTTATTTATGCGTGTCCAAATCCCGACAGCGTCATGTGCTGTCCAGAAGTCCTGAGCAACAGCGCAGTTAGCACAGAGCCAACCCAGTTATGGTGGGTGGAAGGCAGTGTGTGTTGTCCTAGGCTCCTTGTGAACGACGACTTCTGTTGACTTCAGGATATCCATCTTCCCGTTGGGGATGAACCTCCTGTCCTCCTGTACCTACAGAGCTGCATTGTGTATTGTGTGTTATGTAGTGTGGGAGACCGGTGGGTCGGAGGCACCCTGTGTTATCGCTAGGGGTTTGTGCTGATGATGATTCCAAAATGGATGAAAATGGGGGGAAATAATTTCGGGTTTGTTTATTCAGTAGTTAGCGCTTCCAAATTGAGTGCCCATGCAAGTGTTTACTTATTTATTTATTTAGAACACCTAATGCAAATTGTCAGGCTGAATACTCTTTTGTTTATGTCCAGTCTGAGCGGTTAGCTCCACACTAACACACTCCCAGTTCCTGAGGGATCCCATGGCCCTGCTATTAACCATCGCACTCGTCCCTTGGGGTTTTTGACCAGAGTGATCCAACGCATGCAATGCACTGGAGCTAATGTACAACTTGGCTGCATAAGGGAAGCTGGTCTTTGTTTTACCGCGTGTGTTGTAAAAACAAACAAAAAGCACCCAGCCTTGTTTGCCTATTACACGATAAGAAATGGAACTGAACCCTAATCCTGTAATGAGGAAATGGCCTGCAGTCTTGATTGGGCCTAGGCAAGTCCATGCATGTGTGTTCCAGGAGAATAGATTACTGGACCTTATTGCACCACGATAATGACCCCTCTCGTTAGCTTCACAGATGCAAACGTCTTCATTAGGATGCCAGCTTTGCCACCTTTTCAGGCAACCTGAGCAACATGACTCAGATTTACACTTCCTAATGCACGTATTTGCGTGCTGTCTGTTATTTAGCATTTGTAGAGGGGAATGTGCTGTTTGCGTAGTGTGAACTGATTGTTTGTAGTGCCACTTTTTTTATTAGCGCTTGTACCTTTAAGGTTATGGCCAATTTAATTGACTTTTGCAATATCTCGAAGTGTGACTTTGAAGCCCTTTTACGGTTTACTCTTGTCCATTTTGTCTAAAGTGTTTTGGTTTCCCCCCCCCCCCTTTCAGGCATTAATTCATGGACTGAACCGGCATTACTACTCGATTACCATTAACTACAGGAAGAACGAACTAGAGCAAAAGGTTTGAAAAGTGTCTGGAATATCAATATTTATTGAAACTTAATTGGCTGCGCCACAAAAGAGAGAAATATTGTTGGTGACATGTTTGCAGTGTGTTGGTTAAAAAATAAGAATTTTTACAGATTTACAGAATTAAAAATAAATAAAAATTCACTAAAATTTGTGATGAAACGCTTCAGTAGGCACAGCAGTGAGATTGTCATCTTACCACACCTCTGGGTAATGAACCGAAAGTAGTCCCTGACACAGTGCAGCTCGATGCGCCTCAGGCGTGGTCCCCCTGAAGCGCGTTAACTAGTGCCCCCCCTTGCGGTCCTGGCAGATGCTGCTGAACTTGCACAAGAAGAGCTGGATGGAGGGGCTGACCCTGCAGGACTACAGCGAGCACTGCAAGCTGAATGAGACCATCGTCAAGGAGATGCTGGAGCTGGCCAAGAACTACAACAAGGTTTGTGCCGCTGCTTCGGGCTAATCGGGAGGTCCCTGTTTTCGTGTTCTCACCAGGGTTTGTGTCTGCAGCGCTATTTGCACTGCTATAAGTGGCTATTTGTCAGGCTGTGATACTGACTGGTTGTGCAGTGTCTTGTTCACTTTGAATAGAGTTCCTCAAACCGAGTTCCATGCCTTCCTTTATTTTAGGCTGTTGAAGAGGAGGACAAGATGACCCCGGAGCAGCTGGCTATTAAGAATGTTGGAAAACAGGTGAGAGATAGCCGTTGTTTCCTCTGCTGCAGAAACGGGTTATGTATAGGTAATTATATTTCATCATTGACACAATGTTATGGGTTAATGTTCTTCAGCATAATGGCTGTTAATATGTGTGTTACAACTCATTTTTTGTTAAAGTCATGGTCAGCCACTACCATAGAATGTGTTGTACAGGGGTGGTTTTATAAAGATGTACAGTGGCGTAGCGGTTTAGTGGTGGCTGAAGATGAAATTGGACATTATCCGGCGACCTTCGGTGAAAAGCCTCAATGTGTTAATTACTGAAAATGCATTAACACCAATGCATTGTGGGTTAATATTCACATTTCAAAAGCTGCTCTCTCATTGCCATTTTCACTCTCGCTTGTCCTCTGCAGGACCCAAAACGGCATTTAGAGGAACACGTAGACGTTCTGATGTCCTCAAACATTGTACAGTGCCTGGCTGCCATGCTGGACACAGTGGTGTTTCAGTGAAGTCAGTCCATCACCATTCCTTCGTATCTCCTACCCTGAAAATACATATGTACCACAGCTTCTGCACAGGCTATGACTACCAGGATGGCCCTACAGATATACAAGGTGGAAATAACCTACTTAAGTCGCCATTAAAATATCCCTACTCTGTAGAGTTTCAATGCTTTGGACTGCTATTTTATTTTTATTTTTTTACACAACTGTTTTGGACTGAATGTGTTGTCATCTCTGTGGCAGAGTGCCGTGGTTTTTCTCCTTTCTTTCAGTAATGTTGCCTGTTTATTTCATCAAATAATAAATAAATTATAAATAGTTTTTGTTTTATCTGTTCTATAGATAATCCCGTGGTATTAGGCATTTAGCAGATCGTATGTGTATACGATCTGCTAAATGCTAAAAATCTAAGTGGTAGATGGTAAAGGTGATACTGAGCAGTTATTTCTGCAGCGGGTCTCAAGATTATTAGGTCCAAACACTGATTTTTCTTATGCGAAACTATTTTGTTTTAAGTTTTTTTTTTTTTTTTTAACCCTTGTTAATTGTGTAAACAAAGCATTCCGTATCTATAACGGCGGGACTGAGTTTTACATAAGAAATAAATATGTCCCTTAAATTGCCCGGACAGTTCTAAAGTCTTGTAGGTTTGATCAAACAACCGGCTTTAATAACATGGTGACCTCCTTCGCCCCGTTCCCCATTCTGTAACTTCTTTTCATGTGTCCGTTTTATTTTCATTTCTGTTTTCCACTTTCTTGCGTAATAATTCAACGAGTTCACTTGATGAAATTGGTGGAAACAGCAGAAAAAATACACTGAATGTGCTGATAGACAGAGGTACCTTAATTAGATGTATATGGAATTTTGAGTTTGACGAAATTCGTTAGAAATAAGTCGTTTGTTAAAAGTGCTATTGATATTGGTCGACATCGTTGAAGAATGTGTCGCCTCCTAATGTGATTGAGCGAAGAAACTGTGAAATATAACCGTGCAGAACACTTACTCATACGTATGATTAACAAAAATGGCATGTGAATAACATGGAGAATTTGATTTTTACATAACCTCGGGACAACGACGTTTTTATGTTTTTCGTTTTTTTCTCAAACATCGAATCCAGTGTTTGTTTTTTTATTCTTTGATTTGAGGCTGAAGGGGGAGTTAAAATGCACCGATTGGCATGTTCTTTAACTTGAATTTATTATGAACATATTTAAATACCCGAATAATGACATTTTTTAGGTGACCACGGATAAACTATGGAGCAAAGCTCCTATCAGGGCTCTGATTCCGGCACTGTGGACCGCAGTCTGTCTGCTTAGGTTTTGGCAAGAGTTTCTGTCACAGTCCCCTACATCTCTCACACATAAAATAATTGGCCCATATCGTGCTGAGCACATCCAGTTCTCCTGAGAGACCCCCCACCCCCAAACAGTCCCCGCATATTATAAATTTAACTTAATTTGTGTAAGTTAACATTCGCTTTAATATTTCATAAGTTATTTGATATACATGGATGCGCGTTATTCCATTTGACTGGGAATAACTGGGAATGATTATTAAACGAATGTATGTATTGGAAGGTGCTGGGTTTTACTATAATAAACGAATTTTCTACATAAAATTGTAGACTGCAATGAACCGGTTATTTTGGAAAGATTATGTTAACAGAGTTTATAAATAAAATCGGATGGGTTATACTAACGCTTTAAAAATGTAGCAGTGTATCCTGGCTAATTTTAGGCGTTCTTAGAAACAATACTATTTCACGTTTCTCAACACAACTATTTGTCACGTTAAAGTGTTAGACGGAAATGTTCGCTATATCACTTATTTGGTGTTAGGCGCTCCCTGGTTCATACCTCTAAGTAGCCTACTAGCATAAAATATTTATTTATCTTGGGACCCGTAAATATTTTTTAAAGGCACCGGATGATTTCACGCTATATCACAAACATTTCAAAGCATAAAGTGCACTGGCTGTCATTTGTGCTGTTTTAATAATAAATTCTCCTTTCTGGGGGACCTCACTTCGCTACTCCGGCCACATTAATACAAGATAAATTGTTTCTCGTGCCGATGTATAAATATCCAAAATCCTGTTTTCTTTCGTAAAATAATTCGTTTGTATTGTATTGCGATGTTATTCTTAATCTCTGGTTTGGCTTTATAGATGAACACATGTATATAATGCATATATATTTTATATATGCACATGGAACAGGGACAAAAACAGTAATATATCATATAAATCGGTCATCTCAACGACATTGAGAATCTCTTACTATTTACTACATAGCGATAAAGGCCCACATGATTATCCTAATTAAAGTCTGTCTAATTAAATTACTGTCACGAGCTAACCAATGGCAAACGTTGTTTCATTAGCGTTGCTGGCAGAGATATCAAAAACTGATTGCAGCGTAGTGTCAATTGGTTAATTTGCCGTCTTACAGAAAAGTAGCTAAAACCCCGGGAAGGCGTTTTCTGTCTAACTAGATTCGTGGGGCGTTGAGTTAAGCGAGTGGATATTTCACAAAGGTTGCGTGCAGTCGCTGTTTGCAATTGAGCTATGCAGCTGGGGCATTGCATCTCGCCATCTATCATGCTCTCCAAGAAGTTTTTGAATGTGGGCAGCGGTTTTCCCGGCGCAGACGGATCTGAGTTGGTCGTACAGGACCACCCTATTATGTCCTCCAGTGACAACCTGGAGAGTGTTTCACCTCTGAAAAAAAATTCCAGTAGGATGACGAATCAGTCAGAGGGAGACAATTTTCCTGACTCCAAGGACGCACCAGGGGACGCCCAGAGAAGCAAACTCTCCCCTGCTCTGGAAGGAGTCTCTGAAATTCGTCACAATTTCGATGGATCTGCTGCAGAACGGTATCTCCTGTCTCAATCCAATCAACCCCAGCCAGTGTCTGCCTCTCCTAGCGCCATGTTTCCCTACTCGAGTCAACATGGACCTGCGCATCCAGCTTTTTCAATTGGGAGTCCGAACCGCTATATGCCTCATCACCCGGTGATAACCAATGGAGCGTACAACAGCCTTTTGACCAACACCTCTCCGCAAGGCTACCCAACCGCGGGTTATCCTTACGCGCAACAGTATGGACACGCTTACCAAGGGGGGGCTTTCTATCAGTTCTCCTCGGCGCAAACTGGGCTCGTGCCCGGTAAAGCTCAGGTCTATCTGTGCAACAGGGCGCTGTGGCTCAAGTTTCACAGACACCAAACAGAAATGATCATCACTAAACAGGGAAGGTAGGTATTCGGTCTAACATGTGCTTCGCACTTCTGTAAACTCATATCCAAAGTGTTGTACTTTATTTTATTTTATTTTTTTTGGGCCTCTGCGACATTAGGGTGTTCTCACAAGGTAACCAGATCGTCTAAATAAAACGTATTATACACATTTTGTTTGTTTGTTTAAAAGCTGACTGGGCGCACCTTGGACAGCAACCATGCTTAGAAGTTAAAAATGTACTGTTTTTACGAGCCTAGTTGTAGTACAGATTTGAATGGCGAAATCGCTTCTTTTTTTATTTAAATTATACTCATAAAAAGTGTATGTAATTATTATGTATAACAATTTTAATTATGTTTAACTTGTTTTCAGACGTCATCATATTTTATTCTTGTATTTATTTAGTGTTTTTACTGTTAAAATTGATGCATTCAATTTTCAATAAAATATGCTGTTTTTAAAATTAAATACTAAAAAACTTGTATCGGTATACCCTGACTATGTATAGTAGAAGGTGTGTTGCATTTGTATTGCTCACAACAGCTTTTCGTTCACTAATTCACATTTTGTTCCAGACGGATGTTCCCGTTTCTAAGCTTTAATATTTCTGGTCTGGATCCGACGGCTCATTACAATATTTTTGTGGATGTAATTTTGGCCGACCCTAATCATTGGAGATTTCAAGGAGGAAAGTGGGTTCCGTGTGGAAAAGCGGACACAAACGTGACGGGCAAGTTCTTCCAATTAACACTTTTTGAACTTATACAGGTGATGCTTTTGCGCGAGGGAATCTTGCATATTGATCAGCCTATTTAATAAAGAATCTTGAGCGACCCTCATGTCGCCACGCTGCGAAAACGGAAACTAATTTTAGTGTCTATAATGTGTATTAAATGGTTTACTTATTCTATTTTAACTAATTTAAATACGTATTTGTGTTCATTACCTTTAGGGAATCGAGTTTATATGCACCCAGATTCTCCCAACACCGGCGCACATTGGATGCGCCAGGAAATTTCTTTTGGAAAGCTTAAATTAACAAATAACAAAGGCGCTTCGAACAACACTGGACAGGTAGGTTCGGAAGGATGTCCATAATAGAAAAAAGCTATTTTATATGAACGAAAGGGTTTCTATCAGAGATGCATTTCAACCTATATAACACTGCAAATAGGATTTGTCGGATTAAACCAAAATTATTAATGATTTTTACAATGATAACTAGTCTTTTATAACTAAATAATTCATTTGTACCCGTAACAGTAGTATTTTTACGTTTCAAAATTCAAAATCTCATGTATAGCTATATATCAAAATGTTTCTGATAGACTGGCGCACTAACAGGAGGATTCTGTTTGGGATAGAGGCCGCCAAGTCTCAGTTTTTCTTTTGCGAGAACCGCAGCTGTAGAGGAGGCGAAAAAAGACTTTCACACTCTTCGTCTTTTGTCCCCGTCCACTCGGTTTCTCTCTACAGATGGTGGTTCTTCAGTCTCTTCACAAGTATCAGCCCAGGTTACATGTGGTGGAAGTAAACGAGGACGGAACAGAAGACTCCAGCCAACCGGGACGAGTGCAAACATTTACTTTCCCAGAAACACAATTTATCGCAGTTACAGCTTACCAGAATACGGATGTAAGAGAACAGCTGTGCTTTTAGACCATTCAATTTTGCAAAATTTTAACATTATTAACTAAAGTAACGGGACAATTTTAATGCATTTCCTTAAAACGTATCTTAGAATTGCTCCTCTCTTTGCAGATCACGCAGTTAAAAATCGACCACAATCCTTTTGCGAAAGGATTTCGGGACAACTACGACACGTAAGACTATTGGAAGATGTTAATTATATAGAACATCGCGACAGATGTATTTTTTTGTTTTATTGTTGTCATACATATTTAAATAATAACTACTAATAATCATTGCACGCACGCAAGGTCCCATTTAATGAAATGTATT
Organism: Hiodon tergisus; assembly: GCA_025775045.1. Lineage (NCBI taxonomy): Eukaryota > Metazoa > Chordata > Actinopteri > Hiodontiformes > Hiodontidae > Hiodon > Hiodon tergisus. Next base: position 10,932,540 of record JAOVYW010000001.1, read on the forward strand.
AATTAAACTACATTTGAAGTTAATGTAGCTAGTGGCTTAAAAAAACAAAACAAAAAACTAGTTCGACATTTATTGCATGGAAATGCACATACACGGCATAATTAATCTGGATAAAATTGTAATGTATTTTTATTCATAATAAGTCGTATTAACATTTCAGAATCATACCATATACGAGCTGAGTTTTATACATTTCCGTCAGTATTGTTATGTGTCTTAATACACTAATATTAAGTAGTCAGTATTTATAGAGAATGCTCTTTTATTTATATTAGTTGGCGGTATTTAATTTATTGTTTGGTATTGAGGGAAATATTTAAATGTTATGTTATATTTAAATAAAAAATATTTTGATTACGTAGTTGCACAATAGGGCAGACTAACTTTATGTAGGATAATGTTTATTATTTGATATGATGAAATATAATACGATTACATTTAAATTTAATATCTGTATTAAACTAAACACACGCACCAATATATATTTAACAATTAAAAAACAACAGAAGATTTAAATGCAAACGGAACCACATTAATCAAAATTTTCTAAACATATATAACCTTTTCATGTTTCATGAAACTCTTTTATACCACAATACAGGTTTATCAAAATAGTTAAATGTTTTTTCATAAACCTTTTCTTATATAAACAACAGTGAATGCTATATAAAATGCTTTTTCTCTTTGCGTGGGGTAGGAGTATCGAAGAAATGTAGTCAATATTGTCACGTTTTTCTTGTATTGTTGCAGAAAATGGTTATGTAAAAGCACTGTCTCACCTGTTCATCAATTGAGACAGAACATTGAATTGGTCCAATAATTACGTATCTGCCTGTTATTGATAATAGGCCTATATAAATACCTAACATGCGGTTAGTGATTAAAATTCTCATAATCTGGTCCGTTTTTGTTCTTTCTTTCTTTTTACAGAATATACACAGGTTGTGACATTGACCGGTTGACACCGTCGCCTGGTGACTCGCCTCGCTCTCAGATCGTGCCTAGTGCGAGATATGCCATGGCTGGTTCTTTCCTACAGGACCAGTTTGTCAGCACTTATGCCAAATCCCGCTTCCACCCTGGCGCCGGGACCGGTCCTGGCACGGACCGCAGCGTCCCACTTAGCAACAGCTTGCTGTCCCCGCAACAAGCCGAGGAGACCGCAGCGGCCTCCCCGCAGCGATGGTTTGTCACCCCTGCCAACAACCGACTGGACTTTGCCGCGTCGGCATACGATGCCGCCGCCGCTGCTGATTTTGCTGGTAACGCGGCCACCCTGCTGTCTTACGCAGCTGCTGGAGTAAAAGCACTTCCACTGCCCACTGCAGGGTGCTCAGGCAGACCTCTGGGTTATTATGCAGATCCCTCGGGATGGGGCACGCGTACTCCGCCCCAGTACTGCACTAAATCAAGCTCCGTTCTCCCCTGCTGGCCCTCAAATTCCGTCGGGAGTAGGACTGGCACATCTAACTACGTGGTGGACGAAGGTGAAACCCTGGCAACGGAGCGATCTCCACTGGGTGGAACCGAAGACGCGAAACCAAAAGACCTGTCGGAATCTAGCTGGATAGAGACACCTTCTTCCATAAAGTCAATTGATTCGAGTGATTCTGGGATTTTTGAACAGGCAAAACGGAGACGAATATCACCCTCCGCTACGCCTGTGTCAGAAACCTCATCCCCACTAAAAAGCGAAATTTTAACGCCACGGGAATGCGAGAAAAACTGCGCCAAGGACGTTGGTTACTACAGTTTTTATTCACATAGTTAGAAAACGATGGTGTAATTCAAAACACTCCATTTCAATATGTGTTGAAATTTTCGTTTAAAAAATTCGTCAAATATTTGTTTGTTTGTATATCTCGAATTGGTCCGTCTTTTGGAAGCCAGTGCTGCATGCAATTAACACAGTAATACACAATCTTTACTACTCAAACACCCCGTTTGAATCGAACTGCCAATACCTTTGAGTTTAACCACTGACAAATAACTAACAAATTAGTCACATTTTCGTTCCATATTTTAAACATAAATTAAACTATTCAAAAACAGATTGTTTGCGTTTGGAATAGTGGTGTTCATAAAACACAGGCCTACAGTTCTAACCAATTTGATCCTTTCCAAGGGCAAATTGAAAAGCAATTTTCTTTTCGGAAAATACCAAAATGCATTCTTAGAAGTATTTCTCACGTATTATACTCAATGGAATGTTAAATTATTTAAAACTATGTACAGACATATCTAGCTTTTAGTAATATTGTGAAAAATGTAGAGGTACTTACAACCTATTGATTGGCATTTTAGTATTTCTAAATCTATAACATTTTATTGTTTTTCCTTTTTTTTTTTTGCAAATGTATAGTCACAAAGTGAATTGTACCGATTTCTGCGTTTAAAGAAATGTAAGGTAATGACAATTTATAGAGATCGATTTAGTAAAGCACAATTTAGAAGGAAGTCGCTAATTGGCTAATTTAATTGTGTTGAATTTTTTCGTTGTTACGGTTTAGCTACGGGATGTATTTATACCTTATTTTATTAGTACCTTAAAGATGTCTCAATATTTAATAGCCTATTTTATTTTATGTTGTCAACAGAATTAGCAATTTGGATTTCCGCATTTGTTGGCCTAGACTAGCTTGTGTTTCAAAATAAATGTTGTGATACGCGTTGTAAATGTTGTTACAGTGCAAACGTGTACATTTTTACCAAATTAAAAACTTATGTCGGAAAAATTATAGTCTTTTTATTTTATAGAATGTTCAGATTTTATAATTAACAGATATATGCTTTAAACACGTCCATCAAAATAAGTAAAAGGCTTACATTTTAAATCAGATTATTTATTTCATTTCAATCTTTGCCATTGTGTTAGGGTTATAACGGCATGTAAAGCAGCAGATGCACTGATATTAAGATTTTTAAAATACTTTATTAAAATAATTTCTTCATTTGGCCGACATTACTTATTAAGTTTATAAACGATAAATGTTACGGGCAATACGTAAAGCGCGGAACTGCCGTGTACATAAGGCTTAGTTTTGATTGGTTTTCTCATTGTGATCTATGAACGAAATGGCACGTAAAATAATTACTATGGGTGAACCATGTAGTTTTGCATGAGAAAAAAAAAGGCAGAATTCCCCAATCATCCAAGTGCTAATGAACCGTGTAAAGAAGCCAGCGGTGTTTTCATGTCCGTGTTTTAGAGCGTCCAGTGATTGTCTCCGGTCTACATCGGATAATTTTGCTCCTTTTCCTCTGATGTATGAAATTAGTCAAACCAAACCTTTAAACGTTTCACGCAAATCGTGTTAATATGTAAACATTAAAATGGAGTCGTGAAATTCATTTAATCAAAATGGGTATTTATGTATATTTAAAAAAATATATATACACACGTCGAAAATGCGATCAACGAATTATATACGCATGAAGTAGGGAACTCATTTTTTTACAGTTTCCAGTTGTTCTGTAAATTTGAAATCAGCGCAAAGTGACTTAAATTAACTTTATTTTCGAAAAAATTACTCTGCGCCCATTTTAGGTCCATATTACATTGAATAACTAGACACAACTAATTGACAGATTCTTTATGTAAAAATGCTTGGTTTTATTCTGATTATTGCTTGCAGGACCTGGTTGGTTCTTAGTTGCACATTCACGTGGAGGCAACGTGGTATTGTTTTAATTGCTCGTGTGTATTTGGAAATCATGCGATACTGCCACCCTGTGGAAAAATATATTATTGCACTTTAGTTCTTTGCATATCCTCCGTGAAGCCCTGAGGTTCGGGTGCTGTATCTGATAAGTGCTTTCATCACGGGAGAATGTGAACTTCTAATCCTATTTTTATATTTTAATTGTATCGTATCTTTTACAAAGGTGTTTGTTGATTGTCAGTATACATTAGAGGACGTTATCATTTTTTGTTTACCGTATTCTATACGAAATAATTGATCGATCAATCAAACTTATTTTTATAGCGACCACAGATAATATAACTGTCACAGTTCACAACAAATCCCCAGTTCCTCGGTATATGTTATCAGTCACTTCTCCCAACTCTTTCCATCTAATCATTCAATTAACATTCCTGAAGCCCATGTGCACCCTCTGCTTCCATTGGCCCTGCACCTTCGTACCTGGTTTTCTGTTTCACATATAAGCCCCTCACTTACCCTCACTCTTTGTGAAGTATTGTGCCTTGCCTTGACCGCTTTCTCCTGCCAGTACTTGACCCATGCCAGTCTGACCTTCCCTATCAGCACTGCAACTGGGTTCCCCTTAACCTGTATTCCATGGAACGTTGCAATAACAATTTGTAAAATCATTCCTTGATCCCAGAGGCAGTCAGGAGAACTCTTGGAAAATGGCATAACCGTAGGCACCACAGAATAAAACAAAAATAATAATTAAAGTAATTGTTGATGGCTCTGCAGCTTCAGAACTTTTCGGAAGGTTGGAGGGATAGCCAACAGTGCACTCTCAGTAGGAGGTTCCTTCTTGGTTCGTGGTTTCTTGCTGCCAGGCCATGGAGATGATATCTGTTTTCTGATTGGCCACAGCCTATCTCTCCCATGCCAGGGAGAGGAGGAGGAAAGGCTCACGAAAAGCAGAATATGGCTATAAGCTGACAATCAAGCGGGGGAGATGATTTATTATTAATTCAGTGTTTAGTGCTATTCGACCTCTGCAGGAATAAACTATGGTAGCATACAAAAGCAAATGTGGTGAGATGCAAGGTAAGGTAATATATCGCTATGAAGGAGATCCTTCCCTTCCCACATCTTAAGAGCACAGCCAAACCAACAGGGGTTGACCTACTGATAGAGAAGTGACAGCGAGGAAAGCTTTTAGCTCCTGAAGATTTTATGACCAAATTCCACCCTTTATCTCAGCACCCAAGATGATTTTTGGACTAAGTAAGTTATTTGTAACCTTGTTACTAAACAAATATTAGTTGATACTGAGAACATAATTATCAGTTACATAGCTTGAAATTATTGGTTCTATGGACCCATTTAATTAGGTGGAGTGACTGACGTGGATGGTGATTGGCACGTGCCACTGAGAAGTGATTGTAACAGCATCACCTTTAAAGAACAGTGCACACCATCTTCCCAGCCATGTTTGCTATTCCTGTGGAAGGCTGGGCCTGTTTTAAAGACAGACCCAGAGCAGAAAGCCTGCCACCATTGGCACATTTATCAGCAATGAATATACTACAAACACCATCAAGTCTTTTCTGTTTCTATTTTATGGCCTATGGCTTGCATGCAGAGATGGATGTTCATGTGAGTCAAAGGATTCTAGTCTGTGACTCTCCAGCTTGGTACTGTGCCTCTTCGCCTTGGTTCTGCGACTTTTCAGCCTCGTTCTGTGACTCTCCGGGTGATCACGGAAACATTGAATGGAACAACTATCTGGCGTGAGCTAGTCTGAGGGTGGTGATTTGTCCTGGTGGATTAAGAAAATACTACGAGCAAAAATGGCATAAAACAAATGTCCTTACATATTATAAATTGTTGTGGAACTTGTATAAACGGAACGAGAGAGGATTTGCTTTAGGGTAATGGCGATCATTATAATTTCACCTAATGTGACTCTTTGATTCTGGTTACCTTGTCGTGTCAACCATATTAATGTATGGGTGGAGCTGTAAATCTCTCTGTATTGAAAGTGATGTGTAAAATGGCTGCCATGTGCCACACTGCTGGTGAATTAGATGAGTTCCCCATCACTGTTCTCAGAACATCGATGACAGTCGATGTATGAATTCATATTGTTGAACATTGCCTTGATTTTTGGATGAGAAACGAAGGTGAACGGCTTACATATTGCCAGAATGATATGCACTGCATACAGTAAATGTGGTCAGTCACCCCACAGATCATTTATTTCTGCAGCTGGGGAAAAGCGAATCCCTTTCTGTGACATCTAGGTGTAATCCCTGACTAGCGCACAGCAGCTTAGTTTGGGAGAACGGTCCCTTCAAAAGGAAGCTGGGCAACCTGGATTCTGCATCGCCCTCTTTCTTAATTGGTACGCGTGTGTTGAATGAGTGTGGGATGGGATACCTGTTCTTCAACTTCCGCTCCACTTGGTGGATGCAAAAGAAAGGGACCCATTTGATGGGATCCCTATTAGACAGAGGCCCTTTTGATCACGTGTGCTGTGAGATTATGGAGCAATTTAATTAGTGTGAGGTATTAACTTCTAAGATTGTGCAGAGTGCCACAATTACGAGGGCTGTGCTGGGGGGTAGGGAGTCTGTGAGGGTAGTGAGTACCAAAAGAGGGGGGAGGTTGAAAAGCAAATTGACTCCTTGTATGGATAGATATTTTTATGGGTTTTTATTGTTAAACCGCTTAATTAAGATAGTGTGGCCAAGTATGGGGCTTTTCCATCAAATGGGAGGGATCCCAAATCCACTTGGTGAGTGAGGCAGAAGTCCATTTATTTAAAAGAAAATAAACACAATGAAAATAGCTTTGTGCAAGCATTAGGTTTACCTTTAAACTTGTTAACTAAGACAGAGCAACAACAAAGATAAAGGTTAACACCACACAACTTGCCACCACTAACATTTGTGTCTGGCCACATGGCATCAATGAATGTCCTTCTCTCTGGTTACCCTACACTTCCCAGAAATCTGTACTGTGGCATTTTGAGGATTGTAGTGTGGTGGGTGGCTATTATCCCCATTGCTCCCCTCGCTGTCCTACAATAGTATTATTTATTGCCTTATCTTGAGTGTTTGTCTCTTGCTTGGTGGGTCAGGTTCAATCATTGAATTTGAGTAGGGTTGGAGGGTTGGGAGCATACATGAAATGTCCCTCACATGTTTGATGCGGACAGCAGTGGCACAAACATGGAGGAGGCTAAAGCAGGTTGTTTGGTGATTGTGAAGTAGGGACGATTGTGTTTGGGTGGGCAACAGCGGAGATGCTGAGAGGCCAGGGCCTGACCGAGGAACAGCAGGTAGATTTTGTCATTAGATCTCTGGGAGGTTAATGTGAGTTTTTTCAGAGACCCTGTCTCCCAGTGGAGAACGCTACAGCGTTGGAATGGTTAGGCTACAATGGGCTGCAGCTCCCACTTGTTGGGTACATATTGAAGGACTTTTTGGTAGGGGGTGTACATGTGCCTGCTAAGATTTTGGTGCGGGACAACTGCCTGGGATCGGACCATGAAGTGTTGGGGATGAACGTAATTGCACAGTGTTGGGAGGAAGTTTTTAAGGGGATCTAGCTGGGGACCCAATCAGGTTCAGGGTGCTATCGCCGTCTGCCCCCTGTACTCGGAACTGCAGACCATGCTGAACAGGATGCTTGACCAAGACATCATCACAGAGAGTCCTAATCCTGGGCCACGCCTGTGGTTTTAGTGCAGAAGAAGGATGACTCCTGGAGGTTCTGTGTCGACAACCGCTTTATCATTCATAAAAACTCACCTGCTACTCACAGGAGTTCCTCACTGGTCTGAGCGGTAGTCCATGTTCAATTTAGATTTGGCAGGTGGAGGTGAACCCCAAGGATCACGAAAAGACTGGATGCCCTTTGAACTGCAATGGACCAGCAATGTTTCAGCGACTAATGCAGAGGGGGACAAGGGCTCCTTGTTTATCTACTTGGATGATGTCATCACGTTTACTTGCCGGATTTCCACGCACCAGGGTCGTTGCAAGGATTTGAACACATTTCTGGCTCTGCTATTTTGTAAGTAATCAGGACGGACAGCGGATGGTTTGTTGAAAAAAGCCTCATCACAGATTGCCTGAAACTTTTACAGTTCTTCAGAAAATTTGTGGATAACTGTAGGTTGTTGCACAAATGCGCAAGAATATTCAAATGGTGTAAAACTAATGAAATGTAAAGCTCCGGCAAGATCTCCTGAGCCAAAGTCAGCAAAGTTGCCGCATCACGAAATGACAAGATAGTGCAGTCTTTGATTATTATAAAATAATTGGGGCTTGTGTCCAGGAACACATGAGACATACACCAGAACCATGCAGGACAAAAGAAATTAGAAGTGATTTTCACATGTGCCTCTAAAACAGAGGTGCGCAACTAGGTCAATGTAGCAAACGTAATCAAGTCCCGAGCCGGTTGGGTTCCCCTGACTGCCACCGATAGGGATGGAGAAGAAGAGCTAACCTGTGGAGTGGACTACAGCTTGCTAACAGTCATTCAAACATTGAAAGACAGCTTTGTTAGCCGTTCCTTTGTTAATGTATGCAGATTTCAGCTCTACACAGATGCCAGCTTTAACTGGGCTGGAGGCAGTCCTGTCACAGATACAGGGAACCTCAAATGGGTGTGGAAATAATACCATCCAGCACTTAGGCATCAAGGCACTGCCAAATTGGTGCGACAACAGTTCTATTGGCCTGGATTTGGCCCAGATGTCCACAGTGAATTTGAGGCAAGTCCAGACCAGATGTCAGGGCCACTCTTGTTCTTCTCCCTTCCTCCTACCCCTTAGAGGTTCTGGCTATGGACCATTTGTCACTGGGGAACCTCAGACGCTTACCTGTGCGTACTGGTAATAAATTAGTTTTCCAGATATGGGTGGTTGGTGCAAGTGAAAGACCTGGTGGCGGGACATCTGAGTCCTTTGTTGATAGTCCGCACCACCCCCAACAATCCACAAGGAAATGAGGCCTGTGAATGTTTTAATGAAACCCAACTGTCCCAACTGGGGTCTCTACTGGAGGAGTAGCAGATCTGATGGACTAACTGTTGCTGCAGCCTAATACCCTGCATGCCAGAAGCAGCCACCAGTTCTGGGGAAAGTCTTGACCAGCAATCGGCCATTGAATCAGCAATTGGCTGCCTGGAAAAGATGTATATTTTATACATGAGGGCCATCGACCTTAGTATCTACACGGGTAAGATTCTCACAATTAAAGAAATCTTTACTGGCCTTGGTTAGGCTTGCGGAATAAGATTGCATGCTTTTATAGGCAGGTAGTTGCAGTGATTGTGATTTAGGTACTTTGGAGCATTTGTGAAGACACTTGAGGGTGAAGGGTGTTTCTACTGGCTTTCTACGCAGCCAGTAGAAACATTAAACAGTGCAGTTACAAGCTTCTTGCATGAGGGGTGGGTGTAAGCAGGTGCTAAGTGGAAGTGGGAACTGTGTTTTAGTAATATTTTGTATTCATTAAATTTGATCTGATTCTGAAATAAAATTTGTTGATTTGCTGATTGCCTGATATCCTGATATCAGTCTGTGCAGTGGGTAAGCACATTGTGAAAAATATCCTGTTGGAAGGGGGGCTGTAGTGAGGGAGACAATATTGGTTCAATAGCTAACATGGAGTCACAGGCCAATCTGTGAGGGTAGTGAGTACTGGAAGAGAGGGCTGAAGTAGTCGGATGGATGGATACTTTTGATGGAGTTTCTTGTATATTTTAAAATAGAGATTTTACCTTGAGTGTTTTACAGAGGGTCAGGGGGGATCATTGAACTTGAGGGAGACTGGAGTGTTCATCCCCCACGTGACATACCTTCAATACCTTCCACCTCTTCTTTATGTACTTGACTGTGTGCTAAGGGAGGTTCCATGCCATTGAAATGGTCACAGAGGACTCCTGTGTGAGCTTGCTTTCTTGAATCAAGGAAGAATGACCTTAATTGAACTAATTTAGCCATTTATTGAATTAATTAAGTTGGCAGTTACTTAAAGAGTGATGGAAAACCTTGTGGGTTGGGGTCCTCCAGGATCAGGCTTGAGAACCATTAGTTCTCTATAGAGAGAACTACAGATGCTCTTTTCAGTCCCAGACAGCTCAAGGTTAATACACAGAAAAAGCCTGAAAGCAAACCAGCCTTGAAATTTACATCTCTAATGGTTAGAATTTCTTGCATCTGATTATGAAATTCATTTATTTGAGAAGGTGGATCTCATGTAAGCCAAAACCTATGTAAATGTGTGTATCAAGTGAGCATCACATTGTTAGTCACTATTTTGTTAACTGGAATTCTATTTCCAGCTCGATTAGTCATTTCTCCCTACTTCAGAATTATAAATTTTTTTTGCATGCATGTCACGTACCTGTTTTGTATGCACGTTACATGTATTGTGATTTACTCATACACTTCCAGTCATTATACTGAATCTAGAACATACATTGCGTAAAGAGTAAAAAAATAAATAAAACCTTCTACATTCTCAATACAACGAACTATCGTAAATTGCTTTCCGTGGTTTATTTTGACTCAAGTGTTGCCCTGCAGCGTCACAAGAGACCAGTTTGTGAGCCCGTAGCATGAGAGGGTGAATCTAAAACCCTGCACTCTAGGAGTGATAATATATGGGCTGGCTCGACGATTCTTAGCAACATGTGACCATATCGAGACGGCTTATGTTAAATATCGTCCTGCTCCAGAAACGGCAAATAGGAATATTAAAAAGAGTAACCACATAAACAGAGTGTTACATGCAACAAAGGATGGAGGTAAAGGACCAGGGAGCTCAAATGGAGCCGCTACTACCAACGGTAAGAATCACGTCGAACTGCTTGATTAGCGATTCTTTAGCTGTCAATAAATTGCTTTTGTGAAGGAAAATAAACGAGTTTTGTAGCGTACTGATGTCAAGATGGTGTCATCCATTTAAAACACGCCACGGAGGAAATTGCGGTGTTTTACGAAGCTTGAACAACAGTAGCATTACAAACGTGAACAAAAGAAAAGCAGTTTTAAATTATTAATATCTATTTAATGTACGCTTTGGTAAAATGAAAAACAATGATATAGTATTTCATTACAATTAGCCAATTTCTTATTCAATTTATCCTATTTTTTGTGTTTTGTCATTTTCAAAAGTATTTTCTTGTGAAACGTAAATTAGGTCAAGTACAGTAGAACGTCACGCTGGAAAAGACGTACGTTTTTAATTGGTATGAAAAATTGAATCACTCTTTAGCATGGAAGTCTATACAAACACGCAAACCGCGTAAATGGATTGCTCGTTGATGTTCCAGTGACAGACTTACACATATTTATCCATTGAATTATTCAGTAAAAATTCTATAAAATTGGTGTCTGGACAAAAACAATATTCTTTAATGGCTTATACAACGATGTATAGAAATGAGGGGTCTAGATATGTAGCCAACGTGTGGTTGAAAGGTTTTACTTCAGCCTGTAGTAAGTGCAAACTGCCTGAATTACCGAATGCAAATAATCGTTAGGCTACAATACGTAAGCTTTAAGCGTAAGCGTCGAAAAAACGTTACAGATATCAGTCTATGTATTGTATATATGCCTGAACACTGAAGGTTTTACATAATGTTTATTATATGAACTACAAAGCCTGCTGTAGCTGACAGTCACAAAGCAGACGGTCACTAAGATTTGATTAAAAAGACCGTGGCCATGAACCGAGAGCTGTATGGTAGAATCCAGCTGCAGTTCGTGGTGGACATGAATGGATATCTGATAAATTATATCTATTTGTGGTATGACCAATGGGTTAAATTAGTATTACAGTCGACCTCCCACCCGCCGCTTCTTACGTCGTTTCGATTAACCATCGATAAGTTAGTACGGCGTACAGCAGGCTTCACTCGAGCCTGTGAAATAAGTCATGCATTTTCCCTCTCGACAACAGAGGGGTTTTCTCAGGCCTTATTGAAGCTGTATAACGACGGGGCTGCGGCAAAAGCTTCGCCGCCCGGAGTGATTCACGATTATGGCTGAGAAGTGCCTCTGATTTCCACTCGATGTACACAGCCCCTGGATGTTTCCTGAACTCAACAATATACATAAAATAATGTGGTTCCCAAAATGGAAGAAATAGAGTGTGATTATGAAACAATGCACTGTGGTGGTAATTTCCCTTCCATATAATGATGATGATGATGATGATAATAATAATTAATAATAATATGACCTTGATCTGAGCCATTTGTGACACACATCTGTGTTGCGTGTGCGTATTACTCAGGGTACTTAAACAGCTTGAGTGACAATATGCAGCAGAGGTAAAAGTAAGTAAGGAAGAGGGTTTGGAAGAGTGTCAATGCAATGCCTTAAAGACAAATGCTCATAAAAGCCAATGTTTTGTAAGGAAGCCCATGTTTCCGCAGTTATGTAAAAGTGAAAATCAAAGGTCAGGATAGAGAAATCAGCCTAATTAAGCACGTCAAAGCTAATAAAACTGTCCAAATGAGTCTAAAAATAGCACTTTTATGTTTAACTGCCAATAATAACAGTATTGTTACCTTCCCTGGAGATTTGTTTTCATGAAACGATGGGCTAGAGAAAAAGCAATCATGAATTGATGTTTATATGATTTACTATTTACTTGCTTAACAGACACTCAGGAACTCCACAGCAGCTTACATGAGCTTCACATTTTAAATTTTTATGCATTTAATACAGCTGGGTATTTACTTAGGCCATCTGAAGAACTGGATCTCTTGGTTGCCGGTTAGGTAAGGCCACGCTGTTGTTTAGCTAATGCAGATTGCATTATTGCGTTATCCAAGATCCTTTCCTGGTATTAAACGATCTCTTCACTCACTGTGCTGGACCTCTGTATTGCCCACCGTTTCACATTGGCCTGAATGAGGGATTATTTTCCATAACAAATACCTGTGTATTCATTTGTATATTAACAATAAAGTAGCTTTTCTGCATGAAAGGCACATTCTATGATAACTATATGGACTCCTTCACTTACATGTACTGATTGATCAGAGGCCCTTTGTGATTGTTCATATAGTGTCTATAAAAATAATTCACCCCCCCCGGATGTTTTTATATTTTTATAAAAATATTTACTCATAGCCAACGTCATTTGACTTTGACACTGATCAACAGAAAGACTCTTTCATATCAAAGTCAAAATACATTTCTACCAATTAGGGTAAATTTATAGCAAATAAACACTAAATAATTGGTTGCATAAGTATTCATCCCCTTCAAGTCAGTATTTAGTAGATGCACCTTTGGCAGCAATTACACCCTTGAGCCTACGTGGAGAGGTCTCAACTTTGCACATATGGACTCTGCAATTTCCCCCCATTCTTCTTTGCAAAACCTCAATTGGGTTGAGGTCATGACTCTGACTCGGCCACTCCAGGACATTAATGTTGTTGTTTTGAAACCATTCTTGTGTAGCTTTGGCTGCATGCTTCGGATCGTTGTCTTGCAGGAAAACAAATCTCCTAAGTGTCAGTCTGCATCAGGTTTTCCTCCAGGATTTCCTTGTATTTTGCAGCATTCATTTTACCATCTACTGTTACAAGCTTTCCAGGGCCTGATCCAGAGAAGCATCCCCACAGCATGATGCTACCACCACCGTCCTTCACGGTGGGGGTGGTGCATTTTTGTGTTTATGTGTGGTTCAGCTTGAGCCTAACATAGCGTCTGGTTTGTTGGCCAAAAAGCTCCATTTTGGTTTCATCAGATCGTAGAATCTTCTTTCAGCTGACTTCAGAGTCTCCCATATGCCTTCTGGGAAACTCTAGCCGAGACTTTATGGTTTTTTCCTCTTTGCCACGCTCCCATAAAGCTGTGGCTGATAATGAATTCGGCACCGTTTGCACAGTCTTTCCCATCTCAGCCACTGAAGCTTGTAAGTCCTTCAGAGGAGTCATAGGTCTCTTGTAGGCCTCCCTCACTAGTCCCCTTCTTGCACGGTCACTCAGTTTTTGAGGACAGCCTGCTCTAGGCAGATTTACTGCTGTGCCATACTTCTTCCATTTCTTAATTATTGACTTCACAGTACTGACAGTGGGATATTCAGGGACTTGGGAATTGTATTGTATCCATCCACTGGTATATGTATATGTATATGTATATGTATATGTATATGTATATGTATATGTATATGTATATGTATATGTATAACCTTTTCACGGATCTGCTTGGAGTGTTCTTTTGTCTTCATGGTGTTATTTTTCCCAAGATACTGAGTCACTAGTAAGTGGACTTTCCAGAGACAGGTGTATTTTTAATCACTTTAAACAAATCACTTTGACTGTGCACAGGTGATCTCCATTTAATTAACTGAGCTAATTCTAAAACCAGTTTGTTGCACAGTGATGATTTAGGTGAGTTGCATTAAAGGTGGTGAATACTTATGCAACCAATTGTTTTGTTTAATATTTATTATAAATTTTAAAAAGAGTTCACTATGATTCTAAATTAAAATAAAATAAAATATAAAAACATCCAAGGGGGGGGGGGGATACTTTTTTATAGGCACTGTACATAATACTGTTATTAACAGCCAGTGTTGAGAAAAGCCATGCATTTAGGCCAGACCATTTCAGTATAATTTCTTGTTGTGCTCACTGGTATAAGAAGTACCCTGTGGCACGCAGCGGGCAGCCATGCCCTCCTCAGCAGGACCATGCCGAGTAGAAGTTAATTAATTGGACCTCATTGTGCACCTGAGTGTGGTTCCACTGATGGCAGTCACACTCAAGTGCCAACAATCATAGGCCTTTAAAATGCCAGCAAAACTGTCTCTGGAAGGAAAAGAACTAGCAGCTGCTGTGGGTTTAAACTGGGTTTAAACTGGGTTTAAACTGGGTTTAAACTGGGTTTAAACTGGGTTTAAACTGGGTTTAAACTGGGTTTAAAC
>JAOVYW010000001.1:10947247-10964732 GCA_025775045.1 Hiodon tergisus
TGTTGTGTCGTCCCTTTCTGAAATATTGCAACTGGCCACACATACCACACTCAAAAGTGCTCAGGCCGCTCGTTTTTCCCATTCGAACATAAAATCCTAACTGACGCCTGTCTATCTGATGCTGGTCTGCCTGACTCTTATAGCAACCGACAGCCATGTGACTCACTGTCTGTAGGAGTGATCAATTTTGGTTAGCGGGGTAGTGTAAATTGGCTGAAAAACGATTTAGTTCGAAGCAGAATTAAATATTTGATCGACAGGTTGATTTCTCTTATATAATATAATAATAATGCAGACATTCCAGAACATCCATGCTACAGAATCACAAATTACTCATCCTTAGGCATCTGTAATCTTACAATTGTGATAAATTTCCTAAAACAGATCGGTCCCTAGCATATTTCACTGTGTAAATCGATTTCTGTGTTTTTCAGTTAGTTGAAATTAGGGCTTCATCTTGAGCTGATAAACATGTGTTTGGGCAACAGAGACATTATTAATAATGTTCCACTTCTCCAGAAAAGCTGATGTTTTTAAGGGATTTCCACGAAGTGAAATTCAGAGGTCAGGGTAGCGGAAAGTCCACATTAATGCATTCAAACTGGCCAAATGAGACAAAAAAAAATGCTTCAGCTGCCAGCGCTTGCATCACTGTTCACTTCTCCTGAGATTTATTTTATTAAAGCGCCGGCTTAAGGCAAAACCAATGTTTTGTTTCTGTAAAAAACAGATACTTTATCACGAGTGACTTACAAAACTTGCACATTTGACATTGGTATTGGTTTTTACACAGCTGGATATTTATGGTATGGTTTGGGGTCCTTGCTCGTGGACTCAACAGCAGACCCACATCATGGTTGCAGCTCCGGCACATTACGCACTGCAATGAAAATCAGAGATCAGTTGCAGGGGAATGGCTACGTTAAAATCTGCTATCAATCCCTACAAGCATTCCAGGTGAAATACAGGTGTAATGGAACACATCCTGTAAGCTGATGGGACAGCAGAAAACGAGAAGGCTAACCCTCCATACCCCAAAAAAGTTTTTATTATTCACGACCTAAGAAAGCTTTTCCAATATTCATTGTAGCCTAGGTAAAGTTAGTAAAAAATTTACACTGAGATTCTAAGTTATTCCATTGTAGTTTTAATTTATGTTAATATGGAAAACATTTTACTGAAATGGCCACCTGACACGTTTCCAAAATGTATCAATTTATACAGGAGAACATTTACAGGTAATTACAGGAAATTCAGGTTAGGGCACAATCAAAGTTTCTCTTTGTGAGAAGCCACGGTTACCAATCCACCCACTTATTTAGTCATTGAGCACGGTGAAAAGGTTCAGGGAACCTAGGGCTCAGGTGGAGAGCAGAGATGTGCTAGCTACCAGATTCCAATGCATGGTTCATGTCATATAATGTACCAGCTGGTTAGAAATAGAAATGGTTGCGAAAAATGTCTTTGGGTTTCATATCGCTGTGCCCTTTGCAGGTACAAACCCCAGTTGGAAGCAGAAGTGTGGTGAGTTTTAGCCTGTGGTGAGCCTGTTTTCATGCATGCAAAACATCTTGTTTTTGTGTGCTTCTTTGTCATGCATGTTGGTCATATTAACTTTGTTTAAAAACAAAACAAACAAAACTTACTGGCTTGTTTCTGTTGGATCCTGGTATAACCCCACATGCTGCATGTTTGTATCCGTCAGGAGGGGCCATGCATGCTCTCTTTGGGTAATGCTGTGACAGGAAGTTATCTGTTCAGTTATGTTCTGGAGCCTGTTGATGAGCGTGATTCCGCGTTATGGATGAGTGCGATTGGAGTTTAAAAAAGGCCTACCATTTTTTATGTTAAAAACATTAAAAACATACTTTTAGATCAGACTTCAGTTGTACAGTTTCTACATGGGATCCTTTGCCATATTGAACAGCACCGTCCAAGCTGGTTATTTTACAGTTTGGTACTATGACAGTGCTTATCATAAACCAGTTTTGTTTTACAGTACAGAAACAGTTTGGCACTAAACAGTGAAAGGGAAGTCATAATCAGCAAATTACATGAGATGGATTTGAATGGCAAATTCCAGCTCATAGGGCTCAGTCTGTGCTCAGGTGAACTCCAGCTCATTGGGCTCCGTCTGTGCTCAGGTGAACTCCAGCTCATTGGGCTCCGTCTGTGCTCAGGTGAACTCCAGCTCATAGGGCTCAGTCTGCGCTCAGGTGAACTCCAGCACATAGGGCTCAGTCTGCGCTCAGGTGAACTCCAGCTCATTGGGCTCCGTCTGCGCTCAGGTGAACTCCAGCTCATTGGGCTCCGTCTGCGCTCAGGTGAACTCCAGCTCATTGGGCTCAGTCTGTGCTCAGGTGAACTCCAGCTCATAGGGCTCAGTCTGCGCTCAGGTGAACTCCAGCTCATTGGGCTCCGTCTGCGCTCAGGTGAATTCCAGCACATAGGGCTCAGTCTGTGCTCAGGTGACCCCTAGCTCATAGGGCTCAGTCCCATAGGGCTCAGTGGTTCTGACTGTTTTAGAATGCAGAGGGATATGTAACCACTTGAAATTGAACAGCCTTTGTACTTGTTGCAGTATTTGTACATCACTTTGGATAATAAAGAAATAAATAAAATTTAATATGTTTCCAAATAAATTATAGCAGACAGTCAGTGATTGCTGTGTGTCACTGTTTGGCTGTAAGAGCAATATGAAATGGAATGTAAAAGGGAATAGATGGGTAGTCCACAGATTAATTTATTATCTAATTCAATGTTAAGTACTCCAACATTATAGCTGGCATCTGTCGTGTAATGATGCCAGCTAGACCTGAAAGCTGATTGACTGTTGAAGCTCAGTTGTTTTCTAATTTCTTGTTACATAGTTGGGTCAGTGTTCCATCAGGATTAACCAAATTCCTTTCTGCAGTCACTGAGCATGGTCAGTGTTCTGAGAGGTAGTACAGCACTGAGAGCTGGTGAACAATCCTGGCCAGTGTTCTATCAGGAGGAAGCCTGCTCCCTACGGTGACTCCTGGGCGTGTCAGTGTTCTACCAGGAGAAGGCAGGGCTTAAGGTTATTGAGCCCAGGCAGGGATCTGATTGTGATTATTAGAATAGGTTAATACTGATTAGCTCTGTAAATCTTTGGTTTAATGGTGAGGCGATATGGTACACATCACAATACACAATGTGTAGGGATACTATACCAGGAAGAAATTGGTTCATTTTGAACGATGGGTGTCATCATATTGTGTTTAGATGAAGTAACTTATTTGGCCAAAAATGCAGTTTGTATTAAATAAACAGCACCAATGTAGATACCTCATTTAAATTCTTGTTATACTGAATAATACACCGTTATTTTACTGTACTGTATAATATAGACCTACTGGAGCTAAGTGCACCTCATCTTATTATCATCATCATGTTCATGTATTTTACGGCTTGTTCTTATTTGTAAAATTGGTTATTACCAAGTGGTGTACCTGACAATCCTTAGTTAGACTGAATGTTAAATGACCGGAAATTTTCAAGAACTGTTCCAAACATTTGTATTTTGTTAGTAATAACAAGGATGCCCCCACCACCCTCCACATTAAAACCATACATGTTGAGTTCACCTGAGTGCAGACTGAGCCCTATGAGCTGGAGGTCACCTGAGCGCAGCCTGAGCCCTATGAGCTGGAGTAAAGGCACTCGCCCAAGCGCATGAGCTGGAGTTCACCACCAGGGTTGGGATGGCTTAAATCGGCAGGGGTTCTTTTAGCTCGTTGATAACAACTGTCTCCCACCGGCTGCAGACAGGTGGCCTGAAGGAGATTAGGATCGGAGGAGCATGGTCGTAGTTCCTCACCCTCCCCACGTGGTGGTGGGAGTCGAGATGCATCAGCCCAACTGGTGATTCTAAAATGGGTGGGAGAGAAATTACGAAAAATAATCGGCGATTCCAAAGGTACCCTCGTACCTTCTCCACAGCACTTAACCATTTGTACCTTGTGCACATTGTTGCACGTTGCTCTGGATCAGACATTCTACATAAATACATTGTAAAAATGTAGATGTCTTGATGTTTAAAGATTTGTTATAAGTATAGAATTTAAGGTATTTAAAAGAAGGATTCTCGTAACTTAAAAAAAACAAATCATTAGGTCTGTAGCCATAAGTCATGGAGTCATACCAGAACCAAAACACCATTTGTTGTCACTATCTGAAGAATCTGCCTTTGCGCCTAGCAACTAAAGGAATATGAATGAAGTGTAACAGCACATTCAGTAGGATGGAGAATGATCTGGAGCTTGAAAAAGGGTCGTCACAGAAGGAAGCCATAACCCTGTCAGTCGAGAGGGCTTTCCACCACTGATCTCAGGGTCTCATCAAGCTGGCCAGTGCACGTGCTTCTTGGTAACTTACTGTCATGGCTGATGTGCACCAACAGAACAGTGGAGCAGTAGCAACGCTTGAATTGATAAGATCTTCTATAGTCGACGTAGCATCAGCGTCTGGCTTCATCGCCTACCTCCCCTCATGCTGCTGCACCTCTGCATAGGACAGAGGTCATCCATCTTTAATTCGGCAGTAGTAACATGGCACAGTCTGGTAGGACTTGCTCGTACAGAAAGTAGTAGTAGTACTTTATTTATCTCCAATGGTGGAAATTGCGATACTACAGCAGAAATTTCCAAAATTACACAAAAAACATATAATAAATAAATCATGCAACAACAAGTAGTACATACACACAGGATATTTGTAAGGTGGAAGTGCAAATGAACAGTGCAAAATCAGCAAAAAGCAGAGTGCAGAGCAGCTAAATGATTTCTGGCTAGTAGAGAACCATGTTCTGGCTCACAGTGCAGCATTGTGAAGTCTGATGCCTGATGGCAGGAAGGACTTCCGATTGTGCTCCTTCCGACACCGTGGGGTGATCAGTCTAGTGCTAAAGGAGCTCTGCTTTTCCTCCACCTTGTCATGGAGGAGGTGGGAGGCATTGTCCATAATGACCCGCAGTTTGGACAGTGCCCTTGCCTCTGCCACCTCCTCAGAGCTGGCCTTCCTGATCAGTTTATTGATCTGGTTAGCGTCCACCACCTTGATGCTGGAGCCCCAGCAACCCCCAGGATAGAAAATGGCACTAGTGACAACTGACTGGTGGAAAGTGTGCAGTAGTGAGCTGCACACATTAAAGGACCGGAGCCGCCTCAGGAAGTAAAGCCTGCTCTGTCCCTTCTTATACAGGGCCATGGTGTTCACAGCCCACTCCAGCCTGTTGTCCAAGTGGACTTCCAAGTACTTGTAGGTCCTGGCCATCTCAACATCCATCCCCTGGATGTGGACAGGGATCGAGGGGGCCCCTAGTCCTCCAGAAGTCCATCACCATCTCCTTCGTCTTAGTGACGTTGAGCAGCAGATGGTTTCTCACGCACCATCCCACAAAGTCCTCCACCAGGCCCCTATACTCCTCCTCCTGACCATTCCTGATACACTCCACAATAGCAGTGTTATCAGAGAACTTCTGCAGATGGCACGTATCAGAGCTGTATCTGAAGTCGGAGGTGTACAGGGTGAACAGAAAAGGGGACAGTCCTGTCCCTTGAGGAGACCCCGTGCTGCTCACCACCTGGTCTGACACACAGCTCTGTAGCCACACAAATTGTGGTCTGTCAGTCAGTCAGATAATCAACAACCCAGGAGACTAAGGGGGCTTCCACCTGCATTCGTCTCATCTTCTCCCCCAGTAGCCGAGGCTGTATGGTGTTGAAGGCACTCTCACAGTGCTCCCAGCTATATCCAGAAAACACTGAGGCTGAACTGTCCACTTTTTAACAAGGCATCCAACACCATCATCATTACAGTAAATAATGTGTTGCCTTTAATGGGCTACATGCACAAGATATGATTACGTATTTCCGCCAAAACATAGGCCAGGTGTAGAACTTCCGGTGAAATGTCCAACAGTAGCAACAGCAAGCGACTACTGACTACTACGAACTATTTAGACATGATTTCGAAAAAACCCCCCAAAGTAATTAAATTTCAAAAACGTGCTGGCTTTATAGCTGAACATTGTTGTGTACCACAATGTGAGGTTTCTGTCATATTTAATACTGTGGTAAGCTTCCATACATTCCCATCGGAGGAAGACCTGAAGTGAAAGTGGCTGATAATGATTAAAAGGGACCAATTCCATGTTACAGACCCAACACGGGTCCTTAGCCGACACTTTAATACTTTGAAACGTATAGGCTACTTTGTCTGTAAACGTATTTACTAAAGCTGATGCTGAATTAACAGTACATTGTAAGCTGGCTAGAGCGATACAGTATACGACTGTAACAGTAGCTAGCTGACTACTATAAAGTGTAACTAAACTAAACCAATGCACACTATTTATAATAAAAAGTATGCTAGCGTTAGGTAACGCTATCTATTGATCTAGCCAGCTAACAAAATGTACTTAATGTATTTAAAATGTAGCTATTTACTAAAGCTGATGCTAAATTAACAGTTGATTGTTAGCATGCTTTTCATTATAAATATTGTATATTGGTTTAGTTCAGTAAAACTAACTGAAGGGCCCTCACCGCGGCAGTAGTTTTATCAAGCTCCGTGGATATATCTACTGTAATACTTTTTGGTACTGCTGTGTCACTAATGGTGCACTGGTTAAATTGAATATCTATTGTTGGTGCCGTTCTTTTAAGTGGGTAAACATGAAATGTTCTAAAGCGGGCTACGGTGTTGGTAGACAGTAGGCTACAAATATATTTACAATTGGGCTTCCATTAAAATCCTTTTCTAGCGAATAATCTGGCCGACGTGTTAACGATGTGGGCGGAGAAGTTGTCATTTTTTGAACTCACCCTAAAATAATGTGACTGACGTGGACTCGCTCCCTGATTTTACTTTACCAATGTATGCGCACAATCCCCACAAATCTTATCCCCAAAAACTAAAGTGCACGGTGGGAATTCGCTTAATTTATTTTACTGCAATTCTTTTGCACGTTTTGTCAAAATGACCAATTTCACAAGATATCGCGTTTTTTAAAAGATCATTTTTGCGAACGGTTGTAGCAAACTTCACCAGTATTAATACCACGTGCAATCAGTTCATTCTTTAGTATTTGTGTTTAAATCGTCTTTTTTTATTTAGTTTTTTTCGTATTCCATTGTCTTGTAAGGGGTCCACAGTTAGCCAGTTTTAATTTATGCATGGCAATCAGAAACGAGTTTATAAAAGAATCAGGTGTAAAAAAGAACTGTCAGAAGGAAGGAATTTAAAATGTATTAAAAACACAGACAAACCGATGAATAGAGCCATTTTTTCTGAATGTAAAACAGAAAATGCTTTTAATTTTACCGTAATATTGCAAGATTCCTTTTCGCCTTATTATTTAAAAAATATGAATACAACCACTTATATTAAAGGATACGTGCAAACACGTAAGAGTAAATATACTAATATTAGAGACGCGAGTCTCTCTATTTGAGCTGCTTTTCAGTGACACATTCTGGTGTGCCTCGTCTACTTGGCTAAAAAATACTCTTTCTAGTTTTTGGATTGTTTAGTTGAACAGACTGGCATTAAACAATAGTGTTTTTTTGTTTGTTTTGGTTAGACGGTAAAAGCCTGATACTTCATCTCATCTTGATTTTGAATGACGATGTAAGTATGGTGCCGGCGTTCTCTCTTTTTGCTTAGCAATGCGTCAGTCGCATTGTGTTACCTGTGCTCCAGTCTACTGAAGACAAGGTCAGGCTGGAGGCGATGCGCTAACGGCTCACACCGCAGACCCCGCGAACACTCCCAGCATGCCCCGGGGGAGGCAGAGTGCGGCACGGCAGCGTGAAGCGCTCCGGGAGCGTTCTTCTCAAATGCCACATTGGAGGACATAAGAAGCCGTTTTAGATAAAAGGGTCGCGGCACCTGTGATGTCACCGTTTTAATCTCTGCCGGGATTGGACCTGGGGGACGCACGGATATCAAAAATATTAAGGCTGCGTGAATCGACGTAGCACCGAGCGCTCACGAGCCGATTGTGGCTGGCAAGAGGGTAGACTGCAGCGCACCGACCCAGCTGAAGACCTACCTCGTCTGCTCCTCGCAGTCAGACACAAAGTGGAAATTTGGTGTGAGGCCATGCATGGTGGAAGCTCGGACACATACTGCCGGTTTAACTCTCAGGTTCGATTCGTTGTATATTTCCGTGGGATGCAAATTATGTTTATCGGGCAAGCGGGTGACATTGAGGCACAGTTCTTTGGCGATGTGTTTCTGCCATTTTATGAAAATAAAAATGACCAGTAAGGCATGTTGCTTTTGAAGATGATTCAATGTCCTTAAATTACGATTTTCCCCCCGAATTGTGTCGAGTGTGATGGCTTCGTGTGTGAAAGTATTTAAAGAGCTAACCTGAAAGATGGCTTCTGAGCTTTGTACAAATTGTTCACATTTTCTGTTAAAGACTCTTCATAGAGCAGCATCAGTGATGGTTATATATGGGTTCCTGTTTGTGCTAAATCTGATGCTGTTCTCGATGGTGGAAGATGCACTCTAGAGTCTTCTGTCCTACATTTAACGGTGGTGTGATGAGATCGTATTTGTTACACTGATTATAGTGGATTAACAGATTTAACTGCACTAGGGCTTTCACAGATTTCTTTAGAATAAAAAGCAGCCCTTCTCCATCTTGTTGTGAGGAATATGTGGTTGTGTAGCATGCCTCATTAGGAATGAGTAGGTCCAGGAGAGCAGGTTGACAGACCTAACTACCTGGGTCAGTGAGGGCAATCCTGCTGACTTTAGCTTTTGATCTAGCAGGGGAGAGGAACTTTGGTTAAACCTTATTTCTTATTTGAGGCGTGTGTGTGCGTTTATGTATCTGTGTGTGTTTCTGTGAGCATCTTTCGTTATAGGGGTGCGTTTATAATTCATTATATTATTTAATAAAAACATACACTTTGGGCGAATGGTAATTAAACGGGAAATTGCTGCAATATAAGAAACTCCTGCGGTCTGGATCCAGCTCTGTTGGTGCTGATGCTGCGATTGCCTCAGTGACCTTTGCCATCTGTAGGGATCAGAGCCAGCATAGTGATGAGTGCTTTGTCCAGTTCCATTACTGATGCTAATCTGCTCCCTCGTTTGCTTTTAAACATCACTTTGACACTGAGTGTCTCACAGCAGGAGATCCCTGGCTGGGTTCCCTCCCAGATTGTTCTGTGCCTGTGCTCTTTCAGTAGGTGCTAGTCTTCATTGGAGTTTCAATGCTAGAGGTACCCTCACTGCTTTTCAGCGTCTTGGTACTGCAACAAAGGCAGAACGACACACTGGATGTTAGGGCACAAGCTGTTTGTAGTGGGAAATCAGCATTGCACTTCACATTATACATTTTTAAAACAAAATGATTAGTGTTTTTCCACCTATCGTGGAGGGTATATGGGGAGGGAAAGGAAGTATGAATAGTCTCCTCCAAAAAGCCACCCGCGCTCTGTACACTCTGCAGGCTACGCAGGCCGCACGCCCCTCTGGATGGCATTGCCTGCCTGCAAGTTCCGGGGAAAGCGCACCGGGGAAAGCGCACCGGTGACACCGGTTAGGGAAGACGCCGAGGGAAGACCTGCCGATTTAACCCGGCCACCCACCAACCGGTGCTTTGCTTACCTTACACCACTTCGGTGATTTCCCGGTCACTGACAAGAGCACCCGGACAGGTGCCTTCACTGACTGAGCCTCTGAGTGTTACACTGGCTTCTATGGAATCGAATGGTGGCTGCTATATGTTTTTAATACAACCAACAAGGCCTTGTCTGGAATTAACGAAGGTCTTAATTACTTACTATGCTAACATTCATAGAAATATTTCTGTCATGGATATGTAGAAATGGATATGTAGAAATGTGTTGTTATTCAGAAAATATTCTGGAAAGTTATGCAGTAAAAAAAACTATATTTAGTTTCACTGATAACTACCTTTTAATTGTTTGAGTTTTTAACATTTTATTTAGATTTTGTTATCCAGTCCCTTTTCTCAAGGGATTCCTGTATGAAATTTAAAAAGGTGTAATCTTCTTTACCCAGAACTCTTTGTTGGAACATGTCACTATTTGGCAGAGTATATTCTTTCACATAGAAAGTCTGGTTGTCAGTTTAGGTCTCCAGACCAGCGATGGATGTTACTAGTGTATTTAGTTTGAAGTTTGTAGAGCGCTGAATGTGACTAAGAATCCGGCTTAAACATTATTTTGCACTGGTATCCTGGCCTGTCCCTTCTTTATTTAGCAAGCCTTTAGTTTGTGAAATAGAAGTTATTAGAATTGATTAGAGGAATTAGTGGAATTTATATGTGAACCTATTCTTAACGGTACTGTATTTAAGCTAATTTGATGTGTTACAGTGGCACTGTAGAAATAAATACCCTTACAGTTTTAACCTCTGGGGGAATGGGTTAAACTTCATGGGACACCCAACTGTTTCTGTTTTCACAGCCTTCCTGAGTTAGAATATTATTAATTTCTGAATTACAGTAGTTCTTCTTAAGGTTTATTTAATCATAAACGTATCAACATACACAAATGCACACAGTCGCAGTGACACTGACGGTTAGCCTGACAATGTTATGGAAAGTTTTAACATTCCTGATGTTGTGGCCTAAGAGGGAAACGTTGGTCCTTATTTATACTCAAAGTGAACAGACTGACGTGACACAACTGTGCACTAAGGAATGGCAGAGGACTTGGGTGCTTCAAAAACGTGTGGTGGAGTGGGAGCAACACCTCGAGTTCCAGGGCCACTGGGTGAACCAGAGAAAAGAGGGACTTTCAGTGGAGGGTTCAGGGGGTGTGTACAGGGGAGGAAAAGTTGTGTTTGTTATTTGATGGTAGTGGCTACCGTAATGGAAGTCTGGCTAAATCCAGGGTCTTTCGTGGGCAAGTATTTCAGGACCTTTTTACTTTTACTGCAGTTGCACACAGTCAGAAACAGGAACACTGCTACACATATTTCTCATGCTTTCAGACACACACGCACGCATGCGTGCACAGACACACTGCACATGCACACACACACACACACACACACACACACACACACACACACACACACACACACGCACCCCTTCTGCCACACTATAGAGGGACTCTCAGGGAAAGGGATGTCAACGTAACAGGAACTACGATTCTGTAGCTGTGGCCTGCTGTTTTGGTCACACATTCTTTTATATCACACATCAATGGTCCCTGGAATTGATCTGGTTGATTTTTATGGCCGGGAATTAATTCTCATTGTATTTATTGCGATTAAAGCATGTGTAGCAATCGGAAAAGATGGACTGTAATGGCAATATTCAGTTGTTCTTTTCTTTTTATTTGTTGGATTTCTGAAGAGGGTTACATGTTCCTTTGATTGAATGTCACTCATTTAAGAAAAACTCAAACAAAACGGCTCTGAAGTTCGGTAAAGTCCGGTCGTGTGCATGTGTGCTTGTTTGGCTGTGGTTGTAGCGGACACCCAAGCGACTGCTTTAGTTCTGAGTAAAGACTCATATTTCAGGTGATAAAAAGGTAGGTGGTACTTGTACTTCTGTTATGTCTGTATCCACTGAAGAAGGAGGATTGACCAGAGTGATGGCTGTAATCGCTGTAACGCACAGTGCGGACACAGACCTCCACTTTCCCATGATCCCCAGCTCATTCTCCTGCACAGAACATCCTTGGCATTATACAAGTGACAAACGCCGCCCGTGCTGCACAGCTCCCCTCTCTGTGGGAAGGTGCCCTTGAGTGGTTTTTCCTCCCTTACAAAAAATGGCTCCATCATTCATTACCGTATTCCACGTTCCTCCTCCACCGAGCCTCGGTCATGTGACCCCCGGGTAGACATGCGCAGCCATCCGCTCAGTGCGTGAAATGCGGCGTGTAAACCTGCAGCCGTACAGAGGTTTCTGTGGCCGATCTCTGACGATTTAACGTCAGTGCTCAGCTGCCTTGTAGGAGATCATGCAGCTATTTATAGACTGACCTCCAATGGTGAATTAAGGGTTCTCTTACAAAACTGAACGGAAGCTCGAAGCCATCCATGATCTTCTGGATGGCCTATGTGCATTTTTTAAATAGAGTTTGGGTTTATCAGATCTTGTCATTCTGGGGAATCCTTGGGGCAGGGGACTTTCAAAGTGTAGCAACTGGGATGGTGTCAGTCCAGTTCTTGTGGTAAATGGGAGGATTTTAGTACTCTGCAGATAGTGAGAGCCCGTGTTGCTGTGTTCAGTGTTATGTCATTTTTCACTGGAGACCTTCCTCATGGGCGAGCTCTGCATGGTGTGTGATGTCACAGAGGGGAGTGGGGCTCCTCGAAATGGAGCTGGGCTGAGCGTCTTCCTGGTGGCCCTTTAGCTGGCCTTACCGAGGCACTTTGCTCTTCCATGGGTTTGAGACCGGACGGAGAGGAGCAAGGGACGTCCTGACATGTTTCCGTTTACCCTGACGGACAGACCAGTCCTGATTTCCGCATGTTTCCGTTTAACCCTGTCGGACAGACCAGTCCTGATTTCCGCATGTTTCCGTTTACCCTGTCGGACAG
The DNA here is from genome assembly GCA_025775045.1 of Hiodon tergisus. Taxonomy (NCBI): domain Eukaryota; kingdom Metazoa; phylum Chordata; class Actinopteri; order Hiodontiformes; family Hiodontidae; genus Hiodon; species Hiodon tergisus. The sequence continues at coordinate 10,959,815 of JAOVYW010000001.1, forward strand.
ACCAGTCCTGATTTCTGCATGTTTCCGTTTACCCTGTCGGACAGACCAGTCCTGATTTCCGCATGTTTCCGTTTACCCTGACGGACAGACCAGTCCTGATTTACGCATGTTTCCGTTTACCCTGTCGGACAGACCAGTCCTGATTTTCCCGGAGTGGTTAGGCTTTCTGCATTTCGACGAGCGACTCATCCCTATTGCCTGGCAACCTGGTTTAATGAGGCTCTTTAGCATAATGCGGTTCTGTGTCCTGCAGTTGAATTCCCCTGAGATTAATAGCAGATGCACAATGGGTTGACTTGTTGGGCTGAAGGTCGTGGTGATTCATCTTATAGCGCCACGGGATAACACAAACAACATGGATGTACGTGTCGTGACAATTTTCATGATTCAGAATGTTTCCCCAAGTGTGTGTGTGTGTGCTGTTAATTCTCCCAAGATATTGGGTAAATTCACAGTGTTTTGGAATAAGACTTTAATGGGCTCCCATTATGTGTAGCAAACACTGTATTAAAGCTGTGCCGGAAAACAATGTTACTCTGTGTTCAGGGAAAGAGGCTCTTAAACTTGATATTGACCACATTAGTTTCCATGGAAACCTGTAAAGTTATCCTCAGGAAGGTACCGCCTTTATTCATGGATACTCTGTGTGCACAGAAAGTGAACACAAAGGTGGAAAAATAATGGTGGTCCAATAAGGTTGTACAGAGGAAGGCTGGAAGGTTTGTGTCATGTGATCAACCAGGCATTCCACCCAGTCCTTGCACAGTCAGAAACATTTCTAAGACTGAAGCTAGCACGTTGTCAATAAGTGGCCCTTTGAGAAAAGTAGGTAGGCACTGATTTGAAGGCTGGTATCAATATTGTTCGCTGTATATTGTATTGTATATTAAGCAAAATATATTGGGTAAATTTTACATAATTCAAAAGTGGCTTTATAGTTTTCGAATGTTTTGACTCCTCCTTTCTGATAGTTTGACTGTTTTGTGATTTTCAACTTTCTTCGTCAGTAGTCAAATAAAGTATTTCATATTTTATATATACAAATATATTCCTACGTGTTTATATATTCATTATATACTGAGAGGAAATATAGGAGCCAAATGTCACTTTACTGTGATAGAAATGAATAATTAATTTGTCTTGAACTGTGCATAATGCACATGACTATATAAAAAAAGAAAAAATCAATTTATTATTTGACTAAGCTGGTTCAGTATATTTTACATGCTCCATTTGCTTCTTGTAAAGCCTGCTACCAGAATATATGTATCCGCAATTTGCTGGAGACTACTGAGTGAATTTGCAGAATTAATATAGCAACTGTTACATCTGAGTAAAAGGTAAACGTGAAAAGAAGGCTAATTTAAAAAAATACATTTTGCAGAGGAATGATGAGGAGGCTGTGGTGGACAGAGGTGGGACACGCTCCATGTTGAAAACCAACTTTGAGAAGGAGGAATTGGAAGGTAAATGTACTCCGCCTGTCTTCCCTTACGAAGGCGCCGTCTGTAAAGCATAACTTGGATAGAGGAAGACAGTGGGCTGAGAAAGGGAGCTGGAGACTCAGAACTCTTCATCAGGAGGGGGTGGGGGCAAGAGAAACAAATGGGAAAAGTGAGGGAGAAAAAGAGGGAGAGAGGAAGAGAGAGAGAGAGACTGAGTGAGAGAGGGACTGTGAGTGAGAGAGGAAGAGAGAGAGACTGTGAGTGAGGGAGGAAGAGAGAGAGAGAGAGACTGAGTGAGATAGGGACTGTGAGTGAGGGAGGAAGAGAGAGTGGGACTGTGAGTGAGAGAGGAAGAGAGAGAGGGACTGTGAGTGAGAGGAAGAGAGAGAGGGACTGTGAGTGAGAGGAAGAGAGAGAGGGACTGTGAGAGAGAGGAAGAGAGTGAGAGAGGGACTGTGAGTGAGAGAGGGACTGTGAGTGAGAGAGGAAGAGAGAGTGGGACTGTGAGTGAGAGAGGAAGAGAGTGAGAGAGAGAGTGAGTGAGAGAGGAAGAGAGAGAGGGACTGTGAGTGAGGGAGAGTGGGACTGAGTGAGAGAGGAAGAGAGAGAGACTGAGTGAGGGAGAGAGGAGAGTGAGAGAAAAAGAGAAAGGGAGAGAGAGAAAGTGAGAGAGAAGGAGGGTCATAGAGAGGGAGAGAATGACAGTGAGAGAGAAAGGGAGAGAGGAACTGAGGGAGAGGGAGAGGGAGAGGGAGGGCGGGGGAGAGAGTGCATTCTGCCTGGCCTCGGAGTCAGTGCTGCAGAAGCCTCTGGAAATGTTCTATTTTAGAATCCTCTACCTCGTTCTCCCATTGCACAGAACGGCCAAAAGCATACTGCCGTATGAGGTATTTTAATTTATATGAAATTATATGGGTGATTGCACTGTACATTTATTATATGATATACATTTTTCAATATAAACATTTTAAAAGTTTTTTTTTTTAACGTGTTTTTGTTAGAAAAGGCTAATGTTCTGCATATAAAAACATCTGAAATCTGCAGACTATATTTGTGAAGATTTTTAAAAATGCATTTTCACCTTGTCAGTTGTGTCTCGGCTCCTGGGCCCCTCGCCTCCTGCAGGACCCCCGACACTTAGCCCACCATTAGTTAACACACAGCTGGCCCTGGAGCTTGTATCAGTGCCTCAGCGCTGAATGGAGGAGAGGCACCGAGAACCTCCATAACAAGGAGCCAGGAGAAACACCAAAACTGCCCCCTGCCTCTGCTGCTCATGCTCTGACACTCACGGACCCCACACGTCCCCACTCCTGCATGGGTTTCGATATGAGTTACTTTCAAATCCACTGTTTTCTACTTGCTGGTATTCCATTGACGAGGACTTTAAATGATTGGTTTTTGGAAGGAAGCTGCTGCTAATTCGTATTCATATATAATTCATCGATATCTTTGTTTTCAAATGTCTGAGCAAAATCCTCTTTGGGGATGCGGTGACCCAGTTTAGTTCAGCTTGAAAATATAATATATATACAAAACCTGCACAAACCTGATCTTCTCATCAGAGAAATTTATTTTTAACAACATTGTGCAGTCAGCCTATTCTATTCTAACCCTTCTGAGAAGAGGTGGCTTCTCAAAAATAAAAATAACTATAATCTTAGACAAATTTTATATTTGTAATATTTTATAAATTTAATATAATTTACTAATATCATGGCTATAAATAATCTAAACAACCATTACAAGATTGCATGGATGTCCGATTTGTTAACGTCATAGCGGTTTTCATCCACTTGGAGTGGAAAAATGGCAAGTGGTGGAGCCACTTGAAGTAGCACGCATTTTCAAGGCTTTTTTTGGAGCTTAAGGGAATCTGCAATTTGAGCTGTTTATTGTAGGAAGCTAATTAACCAGGATTAACCAGGACACCAGCAAGCAATCATGAAAGTTTTATGGTTTATCATCAATCAAACATCGCCTACCACATATAAGTATATATTAAGGCTGGTTGGGGAGCCTTTTAATTTGACCATATGTCATTTTTTGTGCTACATCTTCTCGAGTAAGTCAGCGGCACAATGTCTCGGCAGAGGTTCAATGTTGGGCGAATACGTTGTTGAGCCGGCAGCAGACAGGCGTACCCCAAATCGCACGTCACTGAGTTTCAACTGCTGAGGAGGAAGCACTGAGGCAAAATCTCCATCCTTAGTGCCAGCTGCCTTCTGCCTTCTGCTGTGTTGGGCCACACGCGGTGGTGACCGTGATATCCACTGACGCGTGACAGAGAGTACGCTGCAGCCGTGTGGAGTTACCCACGTGGCCCCCCTTCCAGGAGCGAGAGCTTGGATGACGTGTCAGTGCTCACAGGGAGGGCAGACGTCTGGGCCCCTTGCTGAATCTCTGTCACCGTGCACGGCGTAGGAAGCCGGTCGTGTGGGTATCCCTACTGGTCGCTGGAGGCCCAGAGGGGCTGCCCATCCGCTGTTCCACTCCCCAAGGCGAGATTCAGGAGTCTTGCTCTTAATTAGGCTCATCTGATGACTGACACACACACCCGCCACACTTCCCACCCACAGTAACTTCAGCAAACTGTCTTTGTGAGCACGTGACCATGTGCTGCCTGAGTGGAGCCCGGGACATGACCGTACAAACGTGTTCTTAGACAAGATGCCACAGCATTCATGTTTAAGCAGAGATGACACAGAAACCAATGGTTTTGGAATATATGTTTTCTCAATAGACTTTGGCAGAGTAGGTTATGGGCAAACCGAATACTGATTTAAAAAAACCCCACTAAAAATACATATATATATTTCACATAAGTAACATTATAAAGCAGCTGTGGACTCCCCCCATTGAACACATTGTGAATCTTTGCTTGAGCACAGCGTTGAGTAAATCCCTGCTGAAGATGTGCTATAGGGTCAGCAGTAGATTCCCCCCATTGAACACATTGTGAATCTTTGCTTGAGCACAGCGTTAAGTAAATCCCTGCTGGAGATGTGCTATAGGGTCAGCAGTAGATTCCCCCCATTGAACACATTGTGAATCTTTGCTTGAGCACAGCGTTGAGTAAATCCCTGCTGGAGATGTGCTATAGGGTCAGCAGTAGATTCCCCCCATTGAACACATTGTGAATTTTTGCTTGAGCACAGCGTTAAGTAAATCCCTGCTGGAGATGTGCTATAGGGTCAACAGTAGAAGCCGCCCCAATTCTCACATGCGGTAGCAGTTGCTGCTCTCTGCTGCTGTCAGTGATCGAGACGAACACAGACAGCCAACCTCAAACATATATTGAGTATTTTTCAGGCTGGATACAATAATCCCCAGTATTACAGTGCTGCTCTGCCCTTAATGTTTGTTAATGCGGCGCGGTTCATTTTCAGATTTCCCCGGGTTGGGGGGGGGGGGGGGGGGGGGGGGGGGGGGGGGGGGGGGGGGGGGGGGGGGGGGGGGGGGGGGGGGGGGGG
>JAOVYW010000001.1:10964832-10975932 GCA_025775045.1 Hiodon tergisus
CAAAGGCACCAGACGTTGTGGTGGATTTTAACAGGAGCTGAGCCCGTGTGAAGCTACTGTGGCAGATGTTCGGTCTAAACACAGTCTGGAAGACTTATCTTCGGGGCTGCTTTGGACAGAAATAGAGACAACTAATGAAAATGGAATAATGTTGACAGGAGCATTTGACAAATGTCATTCCGTTAATAGCAGAGAGAAGCCGCTTCTGTAGTCGCGGTTTGTTCAATGTCAACAGACAAGACAGTGTTTCAAATCCAGATTACATGAATTTATTTACTATTTATTGTTCTTCTGGAAATAATTTGAATAAGAGGTTGTGTCCCCTGAGTGTGCCGAGTGTGGAGGTTGTAAATGCTTGGCTTGGTTTCCCTCCCCCAGGCCACCGCACCTTGTACATCGGCGTGCATGTGCCCCTGGGCCGGAAGACGCACAGGAGGCGCCGTCACCACGGACACAAGCACAAGAAGAAGGACCGGGAGCGGGACTCGGGGGTCGAGGATGGCAGGGAATCCCCGCCCTACAGTGAGGCTCCGTGTCTGTCCCTGGGGAGGGTGGAGAATCGGGTTCACCTGTCCCTGTGTGGAGGGTGGGGATTCGGGTTCATTTTGGCATCTGTGTGGGTGGAGAATGGGGTTCATCTGCCTGTGGGGAAGATGAAGATGGTAAGTATGCTAAGTTGCTAAGTTTGGTGCTGCCCGTCTCTCCCACTTCTGTGTGTTTCAGCCCTGACTCATCATCTGAGCAGGCTGTTGCTGCATCCTCCAGAGCTCAGTGACACGACACATCCTGAAGCAGTGAAGCACATCCTAACCTTCCCCCTCTGTGCCTGTCAGGCTGGGGTTGGGGGTATCATTCGGCAGGATTTTTTGAACACGTGGAAGCCCTTCAGGATGGGTTTGAGGCATTGACTCACGCAGAGTGTGGTCTCTCTCTCTCTGTGCTGCAGACACCCCCTCGCAGCGGGTCCAGTTTCTGCTCGGCACAGAGGATGATGACGAGGAGCACATCCCCCACGACCTCTTCACAGAGCTGGACGAGATCTGCCTCCGCAAAGGGGAGGATGCAGAGTGGAGGGAAACAGCTAGGTCATTTGTCACGTGACCCGCCCCTTGCCCAGTCACCTCACCTCTTTTCAACTAAAGTGCTAAAAGTCTTGCCTGTTCAGCCCGAGTCATCTTCGTAAATCAACAACGTAATTTAATCTCAACGTCATTTTATCAGGAGAAAATACAATTTGAGGAATTATCACATCCATACAGCATTTATTTAATTAAGGGTTAATAACAATGTTTGTACAACCTGAAGATTTGTGTTTAGATGGAGAATTGCAGAGATTATGCCCTTACAATCAACTCTCATACTGAAAATATAGTAGTATAGTGGCTTAGTTTTCCTTTGTTGTAGCCCATTTTGTTTTGGACGTCTCTCTAGGCATATGCCAGTTCAAATCCATTCTCCCCGTTTTAAAGTGTGATGTTCACAGCCTGACCTCTGCTCTTTTGGAACCAAACTGTTATTCTTTGAATGTTTAACACTAGACCAATCTCTGCTTTAAACTAATTTTACATTTTAGCTTTTAAATGTCTTACTTATGGTTTAAGTTAGCACATTACCCTTTTTTCTCCTTAGAGAAAAATGGTCTAGATTTGTTTGGATTTTATCATTCGTTTTGTCTGTAGTCCAATGTGACATTGTTACCAAGACATCCCCTTTTTGGAGCTGTTGTGCTGAAACTTCAAACTTCATGATGAATGAATAGTAAATGAGTAAATCATGATATAAAACTGTATACAGTACTCAGGGGTGATACTGATATATACTGATGTGTTGCATTGAACTCTTGACCATTGAATGTAGTCCTTGTGTTTCCTCCTTGCCAGCGATGGCCTGTGTGGTTAAATGCTCCTTCCACTTCTCGATGACTGGACATACTGGGCTGGAAGTGGAATATTCTGAGACTTTTAAAATAACTCTCTTCCTGATTGGTGCTCTTCAAAAACTACAGTACTGTGCAAAAGTCTTAGACACCCTAGCCTTTTTTACAAGTCTTTTTGTTGTTTATTTTTGGTTTTCTTTCCAAACAGTACAGAGTTTTGCAACAGATGAAATAGCCTCCACGGACTCCTGATCTCTGTCTGGTATAAATTGGACAGACAGAATTTAAAGGCAAAGGCTTATATGTATAAATTAGGCCTGTCAATCGATTAAAATAATTAATCTGTAGTTAATTTTCTGTAGTTAATCGTGATTAATCGCAATTTTTGAATATGCTCGAAAATGGCCCTAAATAAACAATTTTCGATTTAAATAGCAGTGTGTTATGTTATTCATATTGTGTTTTATTGTAATGGAAAGAAACACAAAATAATCTATCTCAGAAATTTTTAAACCTAAGTTCACTGTAATTTACAGTTTTTCATGCCTCCAATGTTAATAGTCCTACTTCCTGAGTGATGAAGTTAAAATACATGTGTGCTTGTTGTCGTCTACAGTTTAAATCCCCAACATAGCTATTGTGTTTGTTAGCTCGCTGCTCGTTGACTTGTCCATTTGCCTCCTGCGCATTAACTCTAAAAGAGTAGGCTGCTGCTGTCCTGCATTGCTAGCCCTCTCACTACTGCTGCCGGCGTCAACTCTGTGTTTTGCTTGTAAATGATACTTTAGACTCAATGTACTTCAGTGATACACAAATTCACCCTTACAGTAGCTGCAAATAACTTTGATTTTAACCATAGACCCATCTATAAGAGTTTTGTAATAAAACTGGCTGTGTAAAATCCCTTTAGCAGCTTTCTCCATCATTCAAGCTTATTTAATCAGCAAAGCTATATATAAATTCAAGCAGTCGATTGACAAACAAGCGAGAGAGCTTGGAGTTGTATTTAAAAAAAAAACCGCATTAAGCATTTTAAATTAATCGCACACGTTAACTTTGACAGCCCTAGTATAAATATATATTTAGTGTTTTAGAGTTTACTGCCCTGTATGGTATTTTTTTAATAGTTTAGAAACTCTTCGTTTCATTACATGTTTTACATGTTACATACAAGGCTTTAGCACAGTACTGTATATGAGTTATCTAGGAAGGGCTCTGCTGTTGGACACTTGAACAAAGCAGAATTGTGTAATGTGTAATTTGGCACCACTATGTCGCACAGTGATGGCAGTGATGCAGTCTCCCTGCCTGTCTGGGATTGTCCACCTTGTGACCGTGCTCCCCTTGACCGCCCTCTGTGTGACCGTTCTATGTGTGACCATCCTCCCTGTCACCGGGCTCCCTGTGACCATCCTCAGTGTGACCGCCCTCTGCTTTGTGTCCTCCCTGTGTGGCCATCCTCCCTGTGTGACTGCCTTCAGTGTGACCGCCCTCTGCTTTGCGTCCTCAGTGTGACCGGCCTCCGCTTTGTCATCCTCACTGTGTGACCGCCCTCCGCTTTGCCGTCCTCTGTGTGACCGTCCTCTGTGTGACCGTCCTCTGTGTGACCGTCCTCACTGTGTGACCGCCCTCTGTTTTTCCATCCTCTGTGTGGCCGTCCTCCCTGTGTGGCCGTCCTCCCTGTGTGACCGCCCTCTGCTTTGCGTCCTCCCTGTGTGGCTGCCCTCAGTGTGACCGCCCTCCGCTTTGCGTTCTCCCTGTGTGACCGTCCTCTGTGTGACCATCCTCTGTGTGACCGCCCTCCCTGTGTGGCTGCCCTCAGTGTGACCGCTCTCCGCTTTGCGTCCTCCCTGTGTGACTGCCCTCAGTGTGACCGCCCTCCGTTTTGCGTCCTCCCTGTGTGACTGCCCTCAGTGTGACCGCCCCCCGCTTTGGTCCTCCCTGTGTGACCGTCCTCACTGTGTGACTGCCCTCAGTGTGACCGTCCTCCCTGTCACCAGGCTCCCTGTGACCATCCTCCATGTGACCGTGCCCCCTCTATGCAGGTGGCTGAAGTTCGAGGAGGATGTGGAGGATGGTGGAGAGCGGTGGAGCAAGCCCTACGTGGCCACGCTGTCCCTGCACAGTCTGTTCGAGCTACGCAGCTGCATACTCAACGGCACCGTGCTGCTGGACATGAGGGCCAACTCCATCGAGGAGATCGCAGGTGTGTGTGTGTGTGTGTGTGTGTGCTTGACAAAGAGAGGTCCATCTGCCCTGCTTCAGATATCTATGTAACTGTAAGTTGTGTAAGTCCCGGGGTAATTGGAGAGGGCAGCCTTGTCGGGCCACTGCATTAGTCTAGGTTAGACAGTCTGGTGAAATGCTGAAAGCGCCTGGGTCACGTTTAAGTGTAAATCCCTATTCATGCAAACAGAGACGTTAAGCTTATTTTGAGTTGTGTTTTATTACTTGTGCATCTGTTTCATATGTGGATGAGTAATATTTGCATGTTAGCAATGCCGTCGGGCACGGCCCAGTCTCATTAATCCTGTAGTGTTCTCAGGGTCTTTGGTGAATCTGTGGTGCCTGAATTATACTTTAAATAAAAGCTGTTACGAAAAACGTTTTCCTCCAGGTTTATATGTCGGTATCTGGGTGCTTATCAACAAGATTGAATTGCGGAAAGGTCATAATTTTTTTCACCCAGTAGCAACCACCATCGATCAGACAGATCAGCACAGCGCTCTCTCAGCATATTTTATTAATGCATTCGCCAAAGCTCAGACGAGCAGCTGTGAGGTGTAATGGAATTATAGACTCGTGGCCAGGAAAAGTGCTTAACCTTTTTCTTTGGTAAATATGCAGCTGTTTAAATGGATGAGGGTGCAAAATTTGTTATGAATGAAAAGTTGTCGTGATTAAGGCCTAGTAACGATGCTAGTACCTCTATACTTTTCGACTCTTGCTTCGTTTCCCCAGACATGGTTCTAGACCAGCAGGAGGCATCGGGGCAGCTGGGCGAGGAGGTTCGACGGCAGATCCGGGATGCCCTCCTTAAGCAGCACCACCACCAGAACCATAAGAAGCTGGCCAACCGGATCCCCATCGTCCGCTCCTTTGCCGACATCGGCAAGAAGCAGTCCGAGCCCCACTCCATGGACAAGAACGGTGAGTCTGCCCGCTCTCTGACCAGGATTCCTGCTTTCTGGAGAAAAAGGTTACACCGGAATCTTGCAGTGGCACCTGGAGAACTGCCTGCTGCTCTGACCGGGTAAAGGAACCGCATTTTGTTGAGGTCTGTAGATCAGATGACCTGGCCGCTTGCCACATTTAAAAAACTAATGGAAAATCATATAACCTAACTTTTTTATTTTGTAAGGAAGATTATTGGTCAGAACAGTCTTTATTTGCATCCTGGTCATTTGTACCCGTTAAACACATTATCTGAATTGGATCGCCATTTGCAGTCACTTTTGCTCTTCATTATACAAGAAGGATCCCTTGATTGGAGGATTGATTGTCATATGGTCATTTTATGCACAGTTCATGTTCTCGGGGATTCACTGAAAACATATTTTGGGTTCGGCTCAGAAATTGGATATCGAATCTTACACATTTTATAAAAAAATATAATTTAAACAGTAAAATTAATATTGATTGGTTTGCGATTCCTTTTTATCATGAATTTCTTTAATTTGAATTAAGCATTTCAGTACACATGTCACTGATATTTCAGCTCAGCCTCAGCATGTTAACAAAGCCCGCTTTGCAGCTAAACCGACAATAAAGGTGCAGTGCTGCAAAGTTAAACCACATATTTGGTGGAATTACATGTATAATGATAGCAGTCAAAATTGCATCAGAAATTAAATGGAATTATTCTTTTATCTCTGCTTCTCAAAAAGCCCATCATTTTGGTTATCAATAAACTTATTCATCATGAAATTAAACAGGCATTTCAGTGAGGGCAAATGTATGTATTGTTTTACCTCCTTCACTGAGTGTTGCAAGTACTAAATATTGATATGACGTCATTGTTTTGGTGCAGAATGGAACCATACTCCACGTAACGCATCCTCAATCAGATGATTGTTAAAAGTGTTTATAAGATCTTATGTGGATTGTACCGGTTTTTGTACACATCTTGTTAAAGATCTGGGTGTAGTTGCCTATCTTGGTGCATGTGTGTATGTGTGTGTAATACTAACCTATATTCTCTTTAGCAAACTCTTGAGACCTTTAGACTCAGGTTCTTTAGACTGCACATTTCATTGTGCACTGCATTGTCCATGCCTTTTTTCAGTGTCAAAGTCTGTCTCTTCTCTTTTCTCTCCTCTTGGTGTATGTATGTATGTATGTATGTATGTATGTATGTGTGTGTGTACGTGTGTACGTGTGTATGTGTGTGTGTTTCCAGAAGGTGGCTCTCCTCTGTGTTCTGCCCTCATGTCTGTCGTTCGGGGCTCATTTAAGACTGCTGGTTCTGGGAGTGACAGGCAGGTTTCATCTTGCCCAACATGGTCGCCGTGTTGCCCCCAATGTGTCTCCATCTCCTCTCCACTCCCGACTTCATCCACTGCCCACCATCTTCCCGCCAAACCTCACCACAGACCCTCAACAAACTGTCTCAGGCTTCACCATGCAGTGGATATCTCGGATATCCAGCCCCTGGGAAAAGAAGAGGACCCGGACCCAGGCAACTTAAACATTGACAGACTTACTCTCCTACTCACTCCCTAAAACATAACTTGTGAAGGTGGTACTCTCAGATTTGTGCTTGTTTCTGCCTTTATTAAAAGATCAGTCTTTTTTTTCCGTGACTGGAGTCCATTCGCTACTAGAGAATCCGTTTGGTAGGACTGTCAGTGTGTTACACTGTCACTCACAATGCATAACAGTACATTTTACTGGAGAAACCAACAAATTTTTGATTCCACTGTAAAAGGCAAAAAAAATATATGCTACATGGCCAAAAGTATGTGAACATCTCAAAATCAGTTACTATTACATCAATTACAAAATCATGAGCATTAATATGGAGTTCACCCCTTTTGTCGCTATAACAACCTTCCACTAGATGTTGGAACATTGCCGCTTACATTCAGTCACAGGAGCATAAGTGAGGTCGGGCTCACAAATCGTCATTCCAAATCATTCCAAAATTGTTCGATGGAGTTGAGGTCAGAGCTCTGTGCAGGCCAGTAAAGTTCTTCCATACCAGGCTCAACAAACCATTCCTGGATGGACCTCGCTTTTGTGTATGCTGAAACAGGAAAGGGCCTTCCCAAACAGTTGCCATGAAGTTGGAAGCACAGAATAATCTAGAATGTGATTGTATGCTGGATAATTGAGATTTCCCTTCATTGGAACTAAGGGGCCTAGCCTGAACCATGAAAAACAGCCCCAGACCATTATTCCTCCTTCACCAAATTTTACAGTTGGCACATTCGGGCAGGTAGCATTCAAACCCAGATTCGTCTTTCGGCTGTCAGATGGTGAAGCGTGATTCATCACTCCAGAGAATGCAGTGAGTTTCAACTGAGAGTCCAATGGCAGACATGACGCGGCTTCCAGAGGCAGTTTGGAACTCGGTAGTGAGTGTAACAACCGAGGATAGATGATTTAGACATACTGTGTGCATCAGGACTCTGTATCGTCTCCGCGGCCCTGTTCGTTGAGTTTGCGTGGCCAACCAGTTGTTGGCTGAGTTGTTGCTCCTAGACATTTCCACTTTCCACAAAATCAGCACTTACAGTTTTTGCAGTCACTGAGATCTTCAGTACAGGCCAGTCTATTCCCAGTGTTTGTTTATGGAGATTGCATGGCTGTGTGCTCAGTTTTATACCTGTCAGCAACGGGTATGGCTGAAATATCTGAATGCATTAATTTGAAGGGGCGTCCACATACTTTTGGCCTTGTTGTGTAAGTTACAAGATATTGCTTGTTATTTTCCAGCCAGAATGGGATGATTCTCTGGGTGTGGCAGTCGCTACTGTCATTGTGAATAGAACATTAATTAAATTGCTGATAAGTTGATACTGGGGTTAGCAGCCTGTAGGATCATAAAGCAAAGAATTGATATAGTCGGTTTTGTATCCAGAACCCTCTGTAAAAGACACATTGCTTATTGATAATTTAATATGCCTTTCACAGCCCTCTGATTTAGGTAGTGATAGGCCTGGTTTCGAGACACCTACGGGAGTTATGTTTAGGAATCAAATTTCAACATTATAATTCAAATGGTGACTGGAATCCATGAAAAACCCTGTGAACCCTTTTAGGACCCAATGTGTTATCGGAACGTCAGTCTTAAGTGCTTAATCTGATGAAATGGCAACAATGGAAAGGTTGTGCCATGAAACCACACAGACCTGAAGTTCTGCCAGTGGGTAAAACCTCATGAACTATTGTCCAGATGCTTCATCTAAAAGGGTTATCAGTTGGGTGTTCCTTCATGTGCAGCAGATAGGCGTCTGAATCGCTACCAAGCTTAAGCTTCTGTTGCTGATCACAAGTGAATTAGTAACCAGAATTAGCACCATGTCGGCATGCTTTATTCCTATTACTCTGGATTAACTGGCCGTTTCCGCTTGCCCATGTGCAGATCAAACACTGAAATTAGTATTTTTTTGTGTAGGTTGTTGCTGGTTATTAATAGATTCAGTCTGGTCTGGTCGCTCTGCCAGCTCTGGGCTAATTTCATGTTTGTATCTATGCGTTCAGAAGAAGCAGAACGCCAGCATCATAATTTAATGCTGCACTCCTGACACCTCAGAGAGATCATCCCTACCCCACACATCACATCAGCCGTCTACACGCTTTGTCTTCACTTCTGTGACATTACGTTTGCCAATCTTCAGTGTGTCACAGCTGTCCCCCTCACGGTACGAACCCTGGACGTTTCACCACTGACCAGTGATGGTCCCAAACCCGGCCGAATAATTCACTGTAAGGGAGGACACAAAGCTGTGATGCACTAAAATTGTCAGCCTGAGAAAGCACTCGCTTTGACATATAGTGACATATAGGGTAGTGACGTATGGCCGTTTGTTTGAACCAGGTCAGATGGTGTCTGCCCAATCGCAGCCGTCCAGCACCGAGGGGCGGAGCGACGTCAGCAGGGAGAACAGCGCCGTGGACTTCAGCAAGGTAAGGCCCCGACACACACTTGGTCACCACACAACGCAGTTTTCCCCCCACGGTCCATGGGTGCATGAGCACAGTCACAGCACACAATCAGCAGGGCGCCACGAGGGCTGGGGTGGTTGATAATCGGCAGGGCTTCTCTCAGCAGTGCTGTGGGATGCAGGCTTGCCAACTGTCATAAATGTACGGACAGTCCCTGAAAAACCAGTGTACAATTCTGACTCTCTCCATAAATCTGTAAAGAATCAAATGCTTCTGTGAATTTGCCAAATTCTTATAATTGTAGTCTACTTTTGATTTGAATTTCCAATAAAGAAATGTGTACACACAGTTATGACACTACCTGATAACTAGAAATATCAAGAACCTCTAGGTTATCTAATTGGGAAATTTACCAAAATACCTTTTTAGTGTGTCAGACATGCTCTGTTTGCCGATGTTTGCAACTCAAAGAACTGGTTCTATATGTATCATGATGCCATTTTATTCAGGCACATTCCCTCCACTCCTTCATTTCATTGTGATATTTATTTAATTGGAAATTGTGGCGACTGGATTGGACGATTCTCAAGGAATATCGATTGAGACAGCAATTTAAAAAGAAAAGATATTTCCACTAATTTTCCAGGAAATTACTTTACCGCATTGAACAAATGGACATTTGTGTGGGTTTTCCCTTTGGGTCTTGTACAATCTGTCCCTGAAATTGTTAGAGCTATTGTTATTTTTAATGGAAATTTTGTCCTTTTAATGTTCGGATTAATCTTTTGACAATGCTTAGCATAATGTTGACCTCAATCTACCCAGTGCTGAAACCTGCAGTTTTTGCTAGGGCAACAGTCGGCCTTCTCCTGACTCCAAAACTAATCTTTGTCTGAGAGAATTTAAGTGTAATCATTCCCCTTTCAAGTAAACTTGGTATATCATGGCAGGAGGCAACTGTATGTGTTTATCTGGTCCTTTCTTTGGGATTACGATATAACTAAATTCAGTCCTAAAGTGTTAGATTCATGTTTGTTTTAAAAAGAATGGATTTGTGCTTTGCTAAATCATTTCACAAAAACATTTTTTTAAGTTAAAAAGCTAAATTATTTACAATTTTGGCGATGATGCTAAAAATAGTCATTTGTGAATGCTAAGATATTACAGAATATTGCTTTCAATATCGGTGGAAGAAACGGTGCAATAAACTGTATACAACTGTAAAAGGGGGAGGTTTTAAAATGGTAAACTGTATATTAGAATGTCAGATAAAATATATTGATAATAATTGTAATAATTACATGGATCGGCAGTATGCGGTAACATAGAGCCGCGGAAAACGGTGAATAGCCGCAGTAAGCGGTGACATAGAGCCGCGGTAAACAGTAAACGGTGACATAGAGCCGCAGTAAGTGGTGACATAGAGCCGCGGTAAACGGCGACAGAGCCGAAGTAAACGGCGACAGAGCCGCGGTAAACGGTGAATAGCCGCAGTAAGCGGTGACAGAGAGCCGCGGTAAACAGTAAACGGTGACATAGAGCTGCGGTAAACGGCGACAGAGAGCCTCGGTAAACGGTGAATAGCCGCAGTAAGCGGTGACATAGAGCCGCAGTAAGCGGTGACAGAGAGCCACGGTAAACAGTAAACAGCGACAGAGAGCCGCGGTAAACGGTGAATAGCCGTAGTAAGCGGTGACAGAGAGCCGCGGTAAGCGGTAACATAGAACCGGGGTAAACGGCGACAGAGAGCCGTGGTAAACGGTGAATAGCCGCAGTAAACGGTGACGTAGAGCCGCGGTAAGCCTTCACATAGAGCCGCAGTAAGCGGTGAATAGTCGCCGTAAACGGTGACATAGAGCCGCGGTAAACAGTAAACGGTGACATAGAGCTGCGGTAAACGGTGAATAGCCGCAGTAAGCGGTGACATAGAGCCGCGGTAAACGGTGACAGAGAGCCGCGGTAAACGGTGAATAGCCGCAGTTAACGGTGACGTAGAGCCACAGTAAGCGGTAACATAGAGCTGGGGTAAAGGGTGACAGAGAGCCGTGGTAAACGGTGGCATAGAGCCGCGGTAAACAGTAAACGGCGACAGAGAGCTGCGGTAAACGACGACA
>JAOVYW010000001.1:10976032-11012296 GCA_025775045.1 Hiodon tergisus
GAGAGCCGCGGTAAGTGGTGAATAGCCGCGGTGAAATAGAGCTGCAGTAAGCGGTGACAGAGAGCCGCGGTAAACGACGACAGAGAGCCGCGGTAAGTGGTGAATAGCCGCGGTGAAATAGAGCTGCAGTAAGCGGTGACAGAGAGCCGCGGTAAACGATGAATAGCCACGGTAAGCGGTGACAGAGAGCTGCAGTAAACAGTAAACGGTGATATAGAGTGCGGTAAACGGCGACAGAGAGCCGCGGTAAACGGTGAATAGCCGCTGTAAACAGCCGCCGAAAGCCTTCACATAAAACCACAGTAAGACTTCACATAGAGCCGCTGTAAGACTGGCAGACTGAATTTAAATATGGTTGGATGGTACTGTGTTATAGCTACATAGTCATAGTGTTTAGTTTTGTGTAGCTCTGCTGTCAGTGTTTGGTGTGGGGTATTTCCTGAGTCACTGTGCAGTGTTGTGTAGAGTGTGTAGCGGTAAAGTTTGTTGTCAGCCCTGCAATTCAGTGATGATCATCCGCTATCAGCTATCGTCTCCTAAAACTCCAGTTATCATAATTGACGCAGTGCAGCTTCAGTGGCAACTGGAACAGAATACAAATGGGATCCTTTTTCCAAGGTCTAAGCGTTGTTCCTGCCTGGGGAGAAATGGCACTGTGCATGACACGTAATTAACTCTCCGGATATCAAATAACTGAGCGGATGGCTGTAATGTAATATTCTCAAAAACCCTCATACGTGTGTGAAATTCTATTGTACTGTTGCCTAACCTTACACTAACCACCTAATATATGAGGCGCTCTTGTGCTGGGTACAATTAAAAAATAATATAATAATTTATATGTTTAGTTTCCTGCACAATGAAATTCCAGTGTCTCTATGATATTGAGCAATGTTTAACTGTTGGTTCTCGATAGGCTTATTCCTATATCTATATTTACAGTTAAAATCATAACCATAATTGTCTATGTTGTGTCTTCCGGTAGATAGACCTGCACTTCATGAAGAAGATTCCCCCAGGGGCTGAGGCGTCCAACATCCTCGTGGGAGAGCTGGAGTTTCTGGATCGGCCTGTGGTGGCTTTTGTACGGCTCTCCCCTGCTGTCCTGCTCAATGGCCTGGCAGAAGTTCCCATCACCACCAGGTGCAGTGGGCCCCGCCCCTCCCCTAGTCCCCACTCCATTTATTAGTCCCTGCCCTCTTATGATTGGCCACCCTCCCCTTTACAGTCCCCAAACCCTTGTCATCAGATGAAAGGTCTGACATGATATGCCTGACCCAATGTCCAATGTCCAAGCCACAGACTGCTAGGCAAAGAGCAACTTCATTTTGGTGCAGCAGCAGTGAAATGCAGGTTATGTACAAAAATACAGTGCAAAAACCATGCAGTGCAGGTAGTACAGTTACAGAAGAATAAGTGTTATTTAGTGGTGCTGCCAATCACAGTTGAGCATTATAAAGACTGATGGCTGATGGCAAGAAGGACTTCTGATAGCTCTCCTTCGGACACCGTGGGGTGATCAGTCTAGCATGGCCAGATGCATATTCCAGCAAGAAATGCTGCAGCTTCCTCAGATCTATGTTTACCTAGGTAAGGTTCAAACTCATGTGTCATGTGAAACTGCTCGGTCGTATTTTTCATGAAAATAAAAGGGTCATTTTAAGAATCTGACTGGTCTGATCTTTGTTACAGTCGCTGATAGACTCGCAATTGTGTAACCCCTGCCAGGTTCTTGTTCATCCTGCTGGGGCCTCTTGGGAAAGGACAGCAGTACCACGAGATTGGCCGGTCCATCGCGACCCTAATGACAGACGAGGTAAGTACTGCCCTCTCTCAGTGCGGAGCAGACGGTTGGAACTCATTTCCTCTGAGTTAAACTGTGCTCTGATTGGGGAGCAACATGGCGATCTCGCAGTTAATTCCCGGTCCAAACACATGAATGAGGACACATTTGGGTGTGCTGGCCGCCTCCGACGTTTCACAGCCCAGCACTACTATCTCATCGCAGGCCCGAAGTGGCAAGATGAGAGGCGTGTGTTCGTGTTTTAATATCAGGCTGCCCCACAAAGGCTTGAGGAGTCACACACCTGCTAATTAGTGAACAGTGACTCTGATGTGCAGTCGCTCAAAGCTGTTGGCTTGGTGGATTGCCACAGTAGCCCACTGGGGAAGTCTGATAGTGGAGAGGCCCGGCGTTTTTCTTTTTTTGGCCGAGATGTGTTGAAATGCATTCTTCAGTAGTATTATTCTGCCGTTCTGTTTGTCAAATCAACTTGCGGCGCGCATTTAATGACTATCCTGGGCCTGGGGTGCATAATGTGGCTCGCCTTCATTCCAGGTTTTCCACGACGTTGCTTACAAGGCGAAGGACCGCAACGATCTGGTGGCCGGCATCGATGAGTTCCTTGACCAGGTGACTGTCTTGCCTCCAGGAGAATGGGATCCGTCCATCAGAATAGAACCACCCAAAAGCGTCCCGTCTCAGGTGAGTGCCTTATCACCTACCACTGCCTTCTGGGTAATGGCCAGGAGATCATAAAATCACCGCAAGGTTAATAGAACGTGGCCAGGGGGATAAGAAAGTCGATATTCAACATAGAAATCCTTGAGTAGGTATCCCCTGAAGCTATTGAGCTAATAAAAAAATAAAACATAAGGAGTCGGTTCAAAAGTGCAGTTGAAGGTAGATTTTCTTCCCCTTTCACGTCTGCTGAACAGCAGCCAGAGAGGCAGCATTAACGATGCGTGTGCTGTGTGAAATAGGAGAAGCGGAAGATTCCAGCCATGCCCAATGGCACGACGGATCTGGGTGAAGAGGAGGATCATGGGGGTCATGGGGGCCCCGAGCTGCAGCGCACAGGGAGGTGGGTGTGTGGGAGAAGGTGGGATGGGCTAGAGGGGGATGTACTCTCTGTAATTGGCTATCTGATTAATTCAGCCCTTTATTAAGGTCTTGCAGGCCTTGCTTCCTCTAAAGCCTTTGCAACATGAGCTCATGCTGGGTATTTCAGGATGCTGAGTGCTAAAGGTAATAGGGTGCTAAGGACCACCAACTCTGTTCTTTCAGTAGAACTGGCTATTTTTTTACATAGTTGGGGGACTTTATTTGATCATATCGAACTGTTTAGCCTCTGAACGTGCTTCCCCCAGCCACTGAAGTCGGAGATTTGCACCATATTGTTGGATGGAAGCCCACTTTGGCTGGAATCCACCTCCCAGGTGACAGGATGCGGCTCAGCTGAAATCTTTCTCAGTGCCAAGCCCACGGTTTCCATGACAACTGCCTCCGGATTGCCCTGGGAAGCCTTTGCCTTCCTGTAGATGGCAGATGTGATCATGATCATGGTTTACAACAGTCTATGAGCACAGGGATGCTCTGCGATGTTCAGTTTTTTTAAAAGGACAGAACGAGAGGTCATGCTGTAGGTTCCTGTAGGGTAGTCAGTAGTTTCAGCCATACCTCTCCTGTCCCTTTGTTTTTTTTAAGTCACACAAAAATAAAAAATAAAATACATATGTTTTATATATATATATATAAATATTTAGATTTTTTGAAAAATGCATCAAGTAAAAACAAAAAACTAAAGATACATTTCTGTAATCATAATCAGTACAATTTTTACGTTTTGTGAAATATATTTAGCACTTAATGGTTGATTGAACTAGCCCAAACCCATCCCAGGACAAGAACCCAGCATATGGGCCCCAGTAAATGGCAAAATCTTTGCTGGATAGAGAACAGTCTGGGGTCTCCCTGTTTTTCAGGCTCTTCGGCGGGCTGGTTATGGACATCAAGCGGAAAGCTCCGCGCTACCTGTCCGACTACACGGACGCCGTCAGTCTGCAGTGCTTGGCCTCCTTCCTCTTCCTCTACTGCGCCTGCATGTCTCCCGTCATCACCTTCGGAGGCCTGCTGGGGGAGGCCACAGAGGGGCGCATAGTAAGACCCCCCGAACAATTCATTTAATGAAGTCTGTGTTTAAAATTATATAGGAGCAAATTCCTGTTTGTGCAGACTATCAGCACGTCGCTGTAGTTCTTAATTTAAATCTGCCTGTAAATTAGATTGTTTGTATATTCTGTACTGTGCCAGTAGATGTGCCACTTTTCTCTGATCTCTCAAAATGGAGACATGTTGTCTTTTCTTTTCCAGAGTGCAATTGAATCCCTTTTTGGAGCTTCAATGACAGGAATAGCCTATTCCCTTTTTGCCGGTCAGCCTCTCACAATACTGGGCAGCACTGGGCCAGTGCTGGTGTTTGAGAAGATATTGTTCAAATTCTGCAAGTAAGTCTGTCTTAAGGCTGAGATTTTCTTCCAAAATAAAAATAGTAGTGGAAACAAGTATTTTATACTTATAGTATTTGGCTTTCACGTAAATCTCCGTGACGTGGCGGGTCAGAGCACACTCATCCAGGCAGCACCCGGTGATGACCCTCACTGTAGCTCGGCCCTGTGAGCCGCTGTACTGCCTCCACGATGTGGAAGAAATGGGCCTTGCTCATTTTCTATCAGTAAGCTCAGCTTCTCTGGCTCTGGCGTTCCCAGACAATTTGTCGCTGCTAACGAAGGAGGCCAGCTGCCCAAAAAAGCAGTGTCACATACTGGAAGATGAAGAACTACCGAAGAAGGACTGTTCAGCCGTTACCTTTTTAGCTAGACCTGGTGTGGCAGCAGACCAGGCTAGGTTGTTAGCCTTGACTGTGGGCGGCCTGGGACCAGAACTGCTGGGGGAGCTCCAGTCAGTAAACACGCTGGCTAAGTTCCTGAGCCAGGCTACAGGCAGGAGGCGGTGGAAGACCTGCTAAAGCAGTCTAAGGCGGCAAAGGAGGCAAGCAATACCACAGAGGTGCCTGCAGAGCCAGTATTGGATGTTGCCTCAGTTCTCTGAGGTTCCCAATCGGGGAAAACGGCTGAAGTGACAGTTTCTTCCAGCATCACCAGACCAGCTACCACAGGCCCTGGGTCCTTTCCCCAGGAACAAACTAGATTACTGGGCCCAGTGTACCCAGGACACCCAGGTGCTCACCACCATCAGTTCCAGGTATCCCCTGCAGTTCGCCCGTCATCTACTTCGTTCAAGGACGTTGTTTAGACACAGGTCTAAGATCCCCAGGCTAAGAGTCAATTAGGCCTAGAGATCCAAACACAGTTGTGCAAGGGGTCCCGAGTTGTCCCCCGGCTTCTTTATTGGTATATTTAAAGTACTTTCTGATGCAAATTAAAATGGTCAGGCCAAATCTAGGTCTCACGCAGGTCAACGGTTTAATGTTGGGCTACCCATGTTGGGCTACCCAGGTTGTTCACCAGGTTGTAACTGTTGAATGTTGTGTATGCACAGCACACGGGATTTGGGCAGGCTCTGGGGCCAATCACTCCGATACTTATTATCATAACGATTCCCTGAAATTTTTATATTAACCATTTGTTTTCGTGGTCTGCAGTAACTTGAAAGAAATTATAGTCTTGACTGTCATTACCACCGTATTTTATAATATTGCGTTCACATGACACCAAGCGCTCTCCTGTGATTTGGCATAATTGTTTAGAATTCTGGGGTTCCTAAAGGAAATTAATCCATTAGTAAACCACGATTATGATAATAACCCAATGTTACCTGAGATAGAAATATTAACCATCAGCCTTTGCAGTTGCTGCAGTGCCGCGGTTAAGAAGATAAATTATAACAACGTGTCATGGCTGCTAGACTTTATAGGACTGTGGGCACATGACACACAAGTGCTCTCACTGGAATTGGCAAAGATATTCAGATGTTTCTTGGTTCTTGAGGGAAATAACCAATTAGTGATGGTTAATATTTCTGTTTTAGGGAGCCAAGGGTATGATAATATCCCAAAATTGTGATTTCTCATTGTTACAGCTATCAAAACTACATTACCAAGTGTGCATGAAGATTTAGTTGTTAAACATATGTTCCATGTATTCACTTTGCTCCTTACTTTTATTCACTAGTGAGGAAGTTGAGAGGTTGAGTTTTACATCGCAACATTTATTTCCATAAAAAATATTTTACATGTTAGGTTTCCAAATCAATGAAGTATATAATGTATAATGAATATGTATAATAATGTAACTAATCAACATAAACAATAACCCACATATGAACCAAATCCAATGTTAGAAGCTGTTCAGATGTCCTGCACAGCCTCATTTAGCAAGCATTGGTAAATTCACGCAGACAAATCTAGCATTCAGAACAAAAAGATTTCGGCATTGAAAGCTATGGCTTAATAATAATTTAGCTAGATGTATTTTTCTGTAGGAACTTACATTGTTTACAGATTTATTTTACATATCTAGATTCACAAGGATAAATCCAAAGGGTGACTTTTATTTTAGATTGATTGAGGATAAATCCAAAGGATGTTCTGATGTAACCCAAGAACTGATATATTGCTACTGTGGTGTATATATATAGCCTGATCTATTACTCCTGTGCGGCTGTCCTTTCCCCAGGGATTATGAGTTGTCCTACCTCTCCTTGAGGACCTGTATTGGGCTGTGGACAGCGTTCCTCTGCCTGTTGCTGGTGGCCACTGATGCCAGCTCGCTGGTCTGTTACATCACCCGCTTCACTGAGGAGGCCTTCGCCTCCCTCATCTGCATCATATTCATCTACGAGGCGCTGGAGAAGCTGATCCACCTGGGGGAGACCTACCCTATTAATATGAACAACAACCTGGACAAACTCACCCAGTACTCGTAAGTGAGCTGTGCACTTAAGGTGAAGTTTAATTGATTTCAAATCCTCAAAGGGCAGCTAGACGGAGGGAATGTTTTAGAATTCTGTTGGTTGCCCTCAAACCACTTGCGTTTAATTCTCATCTTCTTGATCATAGAAGATGCTGATTGCACAGAAGTCTTTGTGTAGGTCTATGAAAACATCTCTCCGTCTTGTCATTGACCCAATGTCAGACGATGAAGTCATCAAGCAGATTAATCAGGACCCACATGTGGGATTTATGAGGTCCTATAAAAATGACTTATTTCAATATGGTCTTATGAATCCCATATTTGGCATTGTTGCAGCCTCAACACGCTGTGTGACTCTGTGTGCATATCATTAGTCATGCGACCCAGGCCTGTCTGTGTGCTCCCACAGGTGTGGCTGTGTGGAGCCCCCAGACCCCAGCAACGCCACCATCAGCTACTGGGAGGAGAACAACATTACTGCCTCGGAGATCTACTGGGAAGGTCTAGAAGTCAAGGTAGGAAGAACCCTCCGACAGGAAGCGGCAGGTTCTCCATTCATAAATACTCTGACCCCTTGCCCTGTGAAGGATTAACCCGATTCACAAAATCACGCTTTTATGAAAGCTCTTTGTAGAATAGGTTTGGATCCCCAAAAAGCTTTTATTTAGTGGAGGGTGTGCTCGGTCTCTGAGTGGCAATGTGCTCCCAGATGGAGCCTGACCAGGCGAGTGGATTAAGGGCATGTGGCCTGGATTACATGGGATTAGCAGTACAAAATCACGATAAAAGCAAATTGTAGGTGCTCCTCTTTGTTTCCGTGTGGGTTGGTGGGCCATTAACCATATGGGCGCACATTTCAGGATTCCGGATGTTACTCAAAGCACGTTGGTATGGGTTTACCTGATCTGTGACTGCCACCGGGTTATGTTTGCATAAAGCCAAATTACAAAATGTCAGCACATGCATTCAGACATGCTGTCATTGATATTTTTAATCACTAGCCTTCAGGAATATCTTATGGATGTATGCGTCTTCAGGAATATCCTTGGGAAGCTCAGTGACGGAGTATGCTTTACATTGTCTCTGTGACTGTTTCAAATGAAGGCTTTGCATTGATTTGATCATTTTCTCTACACGTGCAGTCTCAGCTATATTTTCCTAAGTTGGAGATGGCTAGCCTGGCTGATTTCAACTGTGTGGTCAGTCAGTAGCTGTTGAACACTGATAATTGCCACAATATGCCACAATAACCTGACCGCTTTTAACTGCCACAATGAGATCAGAGTGTAACGTCCTCCCTGTCCTTTTTATCTCAGGACTGCATAGAGAAGCGAGGGGAGTTTGTGGGCAGTGCGTGTGGCCCTCACGGCCCCTATGTCCCCGACGTGCTCTTCTGGTCGGTCGTCCTCTTCTTCTCCACCGTGGCCATGTCTGCATTCCTGAAGGACTTCAAGACCAGCCGCTACTTCCCCACCAAGGCAAGGCAGTTGCGTGCACATATAACAAACTGGAATATGCTGATGCCCTCTAGTGATAGATTCTGGGTGGGTTTTGTTGTACGTTGTGCTAATGTTAAATTTTAAAAAATACAAATAAAATCAAAGCTGAAGAGCTCTTTATCAGAACATTATGTTAATGATTTTGATATCATTATCCTTATTTTGGTGAATGATATCTATATTTCTCTTTTTATATTTATATTTGCGCACTGCAGTATTATTTATTTTCTTGTAACATTTTAAGTTTTTAATACAAAATGACTATCATGTCTTCCATCGAGGCAGTGAATTTCAGCACTTGGTTATCTAAGCTTTTACATGAAGCATCTTGAAGTTACTGAATTTGTTGTTTTTCCTTGTTTTTTGTGTACAGGATACCTATTGCCCATTTATTTTCTTTGAGCTAAATATATATGAATAAACAGTGCATGCCATAATTATTTGGACTATTTGGCTCTTTATACCAACAGTTTGGATTTGAAATCAAACAATTGCTAATTTTTCAGTCATAAAAGAACTGCCAAAGTCTAGTCCAGATTCTAGTCTTTGTGTTGGGCTTTGGAGTCTGCTATTGGTAGCAGTCAACATGAGCACCAAAGAGGTTTCAATGAAAGTCAAGGAAGCCATTATGAGTCAAAAAATCTATCATAAGCGTATCCCATCACTAAGATATGGTGGAGGGGGCATGCATGCCTCCCTATGGAATTGGCTCACTTGTCTTCATTCTTCAGTTGATTGAACTGCTAAAGGCATCAGTGGAATGAATTGTGGAGCATACAGAAGCATTCTGAAGGAAAAAAGTTCTCAAAACAACAGCCAACTGATGATGACTGTTGTACTGGCCTGCCAGAGCAAGATATCTAGCATCTGGTGGATTTGATGGGTTGCAGAGTTGTTGAATCCAAAGAATAAGCCTCCAAGTACACAGACACATGTATGTGCATTTGTTTTATATTTGGACTAAATGAATGGCTGACCCGTCCTGGTTCTGGTGGTTTTCTGCCTTGTTTGTCTGCGGGGTTGGGTGCTGGCGCACTGCAGCACTGAACTGTAGTTTCCAAAAATTATAATTATTCTAAATGAGAAATGCGGCCATTTCCTCCCCAGGTGAGGGCCATCATCAGCGACTTTGCCGTCTTCATCACAATCCTCACAATGGTGCTGGTGGATTATGCCTTAGGAGTCCCATCTCCAAAACTTCAGGTCCCCAATGAGTTTAAGGTGAGCTAAACATTAACATTTTTGATCTGATAGTCAATAAAATACTGTAAAATTACAAGCAAGGATGTCGTTGGGATAGTGACTTGATTCTGAAAAACATACAGCTTGCAGTACCTCTCAGCACTCTGAATGCTCAACATTATGGATGTGTCTCTCTGTAAACAATTGTATGACCTCTTGCAGCCAACCAGAGATGACCGCGGGTGGCTGATAAACCCCCTGGGACCTAACCCCTGGTGGACCACCATCGTGTCGGTCGTCCCAGCTCTACTCTGCACAATCCTCATCTTCATGGACCAACAGATCACTGCCGTCATCATCAACAGGAAGGAGCACAAGCTAAAGGTACTTATGAGCCTCTAGCTAACATGCGAAGAACGAATTTGATGGATGTTTTAGGTCAGCTATTGTTTAAGCAATTTGAATGCATGCCATAAGCTAAATGGAAATGGAAGTTCACCATATTTCAATTTCATATGCATTGGAATAAACATTTTCCAGTTAACATTGTGACATTACTGTGACCTTCTCGCCCACAACAGAAGGGCTGCGGGTACCACCTGGACTTGTTCGTGGTGGGCGTGATGCTGGGTGTATGCTCGGTGATGGGCCTGCCCTGGTTCGTGGCGGCCACCGTCCTCTCCATCTCCCACGTCAACAGCCTGAAGCTGGAGTCGGAGTGCTCGGCTCCCGGGGAGCAGCCACGTTTCCTGGGCATCCGTGAGCAGAGGTTCACCGGCCTGATGATCTTCCTGCTCATGGGCTGCTCCGTCTTCATGACCTCCGTGCTGAAGGTCAGGGGAGCCCCAGGCTCATTATGTCTCTCAAGACCATGCAGCTGGAGGATTGGGATAACTTATTTTTGTCTTTGAACCACCAAGCCATTTGAGCAATGTCTTCGTGACCAGGCTATTTTTAAACCCTTCAGAATATGCCTATGTTTCAAAAAGGGAATTGGTTATTTCTGTATACCTCTAATGTCTTGATGCCTGTTTTCCCAGTTCATTCCCATGCCTGTGCTGTATGGAGTTTTCCTTTACATGGGGGCCTCATCACTCAGGGGGATTCAGGTACGAGGGGTCTGGGAAAAACACACCAAAGGCACTGTGAGAAGGTGCTAATCAAGCCTCCTTAGGCCTCAAACCTTATGCCTTCCTGCATCCAGTTCTTCCTCACATCAGTTTGGAGAACATATTGATTTGTTGTTTTGTTTTTTTAGTTTTTCGATCGTCTGAAGCTGTTTGGCATGCCAGCGAAGCACCAGCCCGACTTCATCTACCTGCGTCACGTTCCCCTGAGGAAGGTCCACCTCTTCACCATCGTCCAGCTCAGCTGCCTGGTTTTGCTGTGGGTCATCAAGACCTCCAAGGCTGCCATTGTCTTCCCCATGATGGTACCATCCTGACACTTTTCACTGGTTGCACCCCAATTACACAAAAAGTTTTCTGGTTGCCTATAGTTAAAACCAGAAGATCCTGCTTTATTTGCTTCAGTTTTGTCAAACCAGTTCCATTATTTTCTTCCGATGGCACCAGACAAAATACAGCAAGTATGGTGTATAGAAAGCAATGTATGGTGCATTATTTATTTGCTTAGCAAGTGTCCTTATCCTGAGCACATTACACTTTCACTTTACCCATTTACCCATTAGAATTTTACAAATCATAGCTGCAGACAGTCTTATCAGGAGTAGCTTACACTGATTACAATGCTGTTCTGTAATACAGCAGTCTGGGAAATTTACATTATTCCAAGGTACAACAGCAGTTGGATTTTAACCTTTTGGTTTTACACCACGTGCTGGCCCTCATAACAATGACAGATGCGCTATACATCCGCATGTAAGTCTGCCCGGTCTTCTCTAGGTTCTGGCTCTCGTATTCATTCGGAAGCTGCTGGATTTCTTCTTCACGAAGAGGGAGCTGAGCTGGCTGGATGATCTGATGCCAGAAAGTAAGAAGAAGAAGCTGGAAGATGCTGAACAAGAGGTGAAGTTGCTCAAACGCTGGTTGCTAAAAGACAAAGACACAACTTTCCAAACGTCCTGCTGCTATTAGCAATGTAACGGGTGGCCGCAAGTTCTGTAGGTGGTTTGTATGGTGGATAAACTCTTTAGCTTCTAATGGCAGGTTTTTTCTTCTTTTTTTTTCTTCTAATAATTAAGAAATGATTAGTTGCAATTATTGTAAAATAAGTTTACTGAAGGATAGTAAAAACACGGCAGTCTGCAATACAACAACAAGCAGAGGTATAAATGGAATATATTCTTGAATGAACGCTTGATAGTTATTGAATGTTTTCAATGTATTCCCGTTTCTCCATGCAGGAAGAACAAAGTATTTTGGCTGAGGACGAGGGAATTGTTCAAGTGCCATTGGAAGGTCATTACAAGTAAGTTCAGCCGTTGGTGATCAGAAAATGCATTTTCCAAGTCTGAAAGTACTAAAAACCCTAATAATTTGTGTGTCTGCGAGTATGAGGACATGATGCAATAGCTTATTTTCCATTATCTCGTTTTTAGGGATGACCCTTCTACAGTAAACATTTCTGATGAAATGTCAAAGACATCATTTGGAAATGTTTGGAAAAGCCTCAATACAGAAAACTCCAAAAAAGATCCAGCCTCAAAAAGGTTTTTAATTTAAATATTGTCTTTTCCTAAAGAATTTGTTTATTATTATGATTTTTTTTACAATCAACCTTTACGTTTCTCTAAGGGATTGTTAAACATTGGAATACATGTTTTGTACCCTTTTTTTTTTTTGTAAATCTGAAAAGTAAAAATGTCTTTAAATATTAATGATTAATGATATTAATGAGCGATAGCGGATGGCTCAGTCAGTAAGTCCCCTGAGTGCAGACTGTGCCCAATAAGAAATAATTTGCTGGTTTGAAAACAGCTCTTATTATTAGCTGATTGACACTGAGAGCTGAGCGGCAGTGCAGAATTGTTGAAGCGCTGCCCAGGTTGGGGTAGGTGAAATTGGCAAAATTATAATTACTCTGCAATAGAAAAAAAGAACTCATTTGAGAATAAAGCATACATACTCTTTTTTTCGAAAAGGATTAACCTTAATTTAGTGACTTCTGCAAGTCTGTGGGAGGCGTCACCTTCGAAAGTTACTGGCAGCACCCCGCAGAAGAGCTCATTCTTCTTCATAGTAAAGTTTATAGTGGATAATGTTCATTATTTTACTCTAGTGTTCCCAATGTAACGTAATTTATCTGACGCTGCTGGTGCTTTGAGAATGTTGTTTCTGGTCTTGTTGATGTCTTCAACAACAGACTTTGGCTGCCTGCTTATTGCTCTTTACATAACTGTATTTAATAGAGTGATTAGTGGGTTGCTAAAGTTTTGATTTGCTCGTAGGCTTCAATTAAATTTCCTTAAGTTTCTTAAATTGTAAATGATACTATGATGCACTCAATGTGGATTTATTTCTATATTAATTCATAAGAAAAGAAAGGTAATATATTATCTGGGAAACAGAGAGCACTGATGAACATAACCTTTTATTACAGCACTGATACATTTATTACAGTTTCATGTTTTCATCCTTTTGATCAGATTTAATGAGGTGTTCATCTTGCTCAGAAACCCTTCCAACTTACAGACGGCTCTCCAAGACACTTCCAGAGGAATAGACTAACACTGAACTTTCACTCTTTTCTGAATCACATTTTTCATAGGCTTTCCGTGTTTCATCTGTTAACACATCTGTGAAATTATCCATTTAAATATTTAGCTATTACTAGTTCTTAATCCTGTTAATCCTCCTAAGAGAAGGGCAGCCCTTCCCATGCAGGGCTGACTAAATTAACCCGTTTCTTTACAAATTTTTCATTCCATTTCTACCATAAGCTCCCTTTCCTAACCTCATAGAAGCTGATTTCCCAAAGGTAAGACTCAGTTCCCTGTTCGCTCTGCTTCGATCATGTTGAACATTTGTTTTGTGTCCACACCATACAACCAAAGCGGTTGACCTCTGCATGATATAAATTCCCCTCTGAGTGGAATTTGACCTGTAGTTTATATTTAGTTTCTTGAACATCTCAAATGGGCCTCGATACATTATCTCATGGGCTGCACGTTCTTTTGTTTTTTTTCCCTTCCTGCGGAGTGCTCTTTTTATCAGACAGAGATTAACCGCATTGTGACAGAGTGATATTTTCTCGGGGAGAATTCTCCTCCTGTCCTCTTTATTTGAAGCATGTTGCTCTTGTTCTGTGTGGGGAGAATGCAAAGCTAGAGTCGGCGCTGGTTTCATTCTGAGGCAAGAGGTGAAGAAACAGTGCATGTTTCGTGTTGATCACGATAGGGGAAGCAGATAGTGGTGCATGACAAGGTGGCTGAGGATAAGCCAGAAACAGGGGGCCCCCCCGCATAGCTGCACGCTGCTTTCTGCTGGGCTCTGCCCTCATGCTGCCTCCGCCCTCGCCCCAGAAATGCCTGTGATAGGCTGTTCCCATGGAGACCCAGACAGTCAAATAAGAGATTGGCAAAATAGTCCTTCTGTTTTCTATTTGTCATGCGCCACGGGGATTGTCCTATCACAGACAATTGAGGCCTGACCCCACCCCCAAACCCAACCCTGTTATACCTCTCAACTGTCTGCTTCACACGTGGGTAACTTTCCATGGTTGCAATGGAAGTATATGGGTTGCATTATTCCGAGTTGGTTCAAGGGCTCGACCAAATGTTCCGTGCCCACTCCAAGGTAGTTGCTAGACAGTTGACAGGTATATGTTGTGTCTACAGGCGACGTGTCCTGAACTGCGTGGGGTAACACACACAACCTGTCGCCTGTTATTTCAGCTTTCTGAACAGCGGAACAAAAAGAGCAGAGCGAAGGACAGACATGGAGAAGGACTTTGACAGGGAGACGAGCCTGTGACTTTTCCTCAGACGATTCGCTTTTAAACAAATGAACATAGTGTGCCACAGTATAGAGTTGGGTAGACCACTTCTGTACATTTCGTTGTGTATGTCTAGGTATTTGCGTTGTGTACAGCTGTTTTTTTTAAAGCACCTGCTACTTTGTGCTTCTTTAAGAAGCAAACTAGTGACATTTAGGAACATTTTTTTGGTTTACATGTTGATGCAAGTAATACCAGCAACTTCAGACGTGTAATTAATTTAAAAAAATGATTTGTGATATGTTGAGGACTGATGGCTGTAGCTATCACTTGAAAAAATGTTTTTAAAGCTTAAATGTTTTGTTTTTTTTGTATGTTTTTGTATTTTTTTTTAAAAAGACAATTACAAACTACTATCTTTAGAAATTAATAAACATCTGAGGAACCATTCAATTAATATATAAATGTATGCATATTAATAGGTATCATAGTTGGAAAACTATGAAGGAAATCAATAAATAATGAAATGACAGAAAGATTTAAATAACAGCCAACGCAAAATTGCATGCATTATTTTAACGTAGAAAGTTATTTAAGTTAAAATTGCGGGAAAACAAATTATAGAAAAAAAGGAGACCATACTTAAATATTTAGAGTGGCTGTAAATGTATCGTTTCTGTACATTTGAGCATTTTACAAGCATAACTGAAATGTGTGTCATTATTCAATAAATAATGAAATAATGATCATAAATCTCATTGCTCTAAAGATAAAATATGATTATTATATATGATAATACTATTACATTTATTATGTTTTAGAATTATAAAATATTGAAAATGGTATCCAGATTTTTCCATTATAATCAGAATTAATCCAAATGCTGTTTTGTTTGTGATTTTGTTGTATATGCTAGAAAACAGACTTCATAAAGGACCCCTTTCTACTGAAAGGTGTGAAGTCGGATTTGGCTTATACTGGGATGCTGAAGTCTCAGTTATAACCATGATACCTGTAACCATAACCAATATGCACAAAGGCAACAGGATTTTTTTTCTATCCTTGCAGCATAAATAATACTATTCTTTAAACGGATATCAATGTTTACTTTAAAATATGCTCGTATAATGCATAATGTTTATCTTATTAATAGGAACATTACCATCTGTTTTATACATGGCATTTAGACACTGTAGCCTTCAAGAGGTTTCTGACATTTTCAATGACTGTCTTTAAAAAGGTTGCAGAGAAGATGTTGCAGGATTCATGGTTATTTAGAAACTGATGCAATAGTTTATGTAATAGAAGAACAAAAATGTATAGCACATTTATTGTATTTAAAGATGAAAAAATAGAATTCCTTTGTACAATAAATAATATAATTTTGTTCAAATTTTAAAGGTAAAGCTAAATGTCTTTTCTTAATATGTTGGTAACTTAAAATATATAATAAAATGAAAAAAACAATTACATTCAAAGAATTTTTCATTGTCGACATAATACCATTGTACTGTCTTGTCAGTTTTAGTTTTTATGGTGAATCTGTATGAATTATGACATTTAAGCAGGCACTCAATCAAAACTTAATCATCGAAAAATGGTGGTTAAAATCAATAACAGAATTAAGTGCTGATATTCATTATCTTTTACTGTTTAATATCCACCTTAAATTTGTTATGGATTTTTACATTCTTTCCAGTTTCAGCTTTGTTTGAATTTAACCCTTAGGAAAAATGTAATAAATATAATTTATTGTTTTAAAATGTTAGAAATGTAATTTACTAAAAAAATGTGTAAATGTGAAAGCCATTAAATTGATTTAAACACCGTTTTTTAATTCATTACTCTGCTGGCCAGACAAATTCCTTTGTTCTTTAAGATTTATTCTTCTCTATCATACAGCATGGTAAATTGCATACCCTTGTCTCGACATAACTTTCCATTCCACCAACCTTAACGTCTCGTTATCTTTTCTGCCTGGATGTAGAGAAAGGACACCGCACCACATTTTAGTGCTCTAAGTAACTACTGTTACATGTACAATGGAAAAGAACATATAAAGAGATATATAGTTGGTGAAAAGACAAAGAGCTCTGGTTATTGGTGGGAGGAAATACGAAGTAGGTGAGAAGTCAGAGATGCAGGGCTCACATTTATATATGCATTCTTCACAGACCAAGGCTGGGCCTTATCCTTTGCTCTTCAGTATGACATTGTAATTTCTCCCAGGAGAGAGGAACACAGCTTGCTGTTCGCTTGTAGACCAAGCTGGAACACTTGGTCAGAACGGGTTTTGAAGAGGTCATCAATATCAATGTTATCAGCTTTGTCCTGGCAAGGCAAGCGCGCTGTTTTTAAACCAGACACCCTTAAAGGGAATCTCATTTCTGTTTTAAACACGTTTCTACCATGTTTTTACACATGTTCTACACTGTTTTCTCTTTCAAATACAAAATATGAGCCATCACTAATGGGTTATTTCTCAAAGAACCCAGAACTTCTGAAGCATTAATGCCAGATCTTTTTTAAGTGTGTCTGGCTTTGAGTGTCACCAATCCAATATCACCACGACTAATTAGATCCCCGTCCTCTTTTTTTCTCTTCAGACAAGCAGAGCTGTGGATCGTTGGTTGATCAACAGAAAAAGACCCTTTCATATCATAGTCAAAATACACTTCTACCAATTAGTCTAAATGTATAACAAATATTAAACACAAAATAATTGGTTGCATAAGTATTTGCATAAGTAAAAGTCGTTTTACCCAAGATACTGACTCACCAGTAAGTGGACCTTCCAGAGAAAGGTGTATTTACAATCACTTTAATCAAATCACTTTGACTGTACACAGGTGATCTCCATTTAATTAACTGAGCTCATTCTAAAACCAGTTTGCTGCACTGTGATGATTTAGGTGAGTTGCATTACCGGGGGTGAATCAGTGGCGGCTGGTGACTAAAAAAATTGGGGAGGACAGGAGGAAAACCAACCCACTGCCTCATGTTCTTCTACACTAGTTGGCTACTTATCGCTACTTTCTTATGTTCAAATGTAGCACTAATCCAACTAGCAACCTAATGCAAACTTACTAAGGTCAGGTAATGCACCCGAAGTTTATCCCCATCTTCCATAAGGATCAGATATTATATATCATATTACAACACAAAGGATAAATATAAAAGACACATTTAATCACTGCGGGCTCTGGATGGCAATTAACCTTGTGTTTGCGTAATGTGTCACTAGAAGCCAGTGACGCAGCACCCAGTAAGTTTTCAGTGGGAATTTTATGCAACACTCTCTGATTTAAAAAGGAAAAACAAAAACCATGAAAATCTGGTATTACTAAAAACAAAGTAAAATGTAAGTGTGTTATGAGTTCTTCAGGCTGTGGGAGGGTTCTACTCACTTTACAGTTGGTTCTTCCCCATCCCACTCTCTGCGTCCATGGCTCTCTGTGACCCCCTCAGGCTGCCGTTATTTGCTTCGTTAGCATCCATTCTAGCCGTTAGACTAACGGTCCTTCAGGGCTGCCACAACAAGCTAACACTAGCTAGCTACTTCTCGATAAAAAAAGGAAAATGTAAATCAGAAAAATCTAAAAGTGGTTTGCAATTTGCATTTATAGACTATATCTATCGCTATCTATCGATTTACCAGCAGTTTGCCCCACTCTGCTACAGTGGTAGAGATTTGAAGATGAAATTTAGAAATTAACATTGGACGAATGCCATGTCAATGTTGTATTCTGGTTGTTGATTGGTTAAGGAGGACGTCCTCCTTGGGTGCATCATTTTCCGTGTTTAGCCAATAACAGATTAGCATGAAAAAAAAATTACATAAGAGATCCCGACTAAGAAGGACAGCAGGAGCCTGTCATCCTCTGCCCCCCACCACCGCTTCACACTGCCTGCCCTTTCCCTTCTGCCTGCAGGTGTCGCTCTTTAAGCATTTTAATCAGAATTTAAACATCGTTTTTTTTTAAAGAAAAGATAAATTATTTTATAAATGATTCTGAGATTTGGTAATGGTTTATTTCAACCAGTTACTTTTCTTATATTTTGATCTCCATCTTGCCTCTCAAAAATAGAGGAGCAGCCTCCTCTGGGGTGAATACTTACGCAACCAATTATTTTGGTTTTAATATTTGTTATAAATTTAGACTAATTGGTATAAATATATTTTTGACTTTGATATGAAAGTCTTCTTCGGTTTATCAGTGTCAAAAAATAACAAAGTTCACTATGATTCAATATTTAAAACAAAATATAAAAACATCCAAGGGGGGTGAATACTTTTTATAGGCACTGTAAGAGTTTTTTTCTTATGAAAAATGTTGAGTAGAAAATGGAGGGAGCAAGGGTGAACCCGAGGATCTTGCCAGAGGAGGAAGGGGAAATGGTGATGTAACCATGGAAAATATGGAGAGGAGAAGAAGGAACATAGAAGAGGTCTGTTATAAAATTGCTGTGGTGAAGCTTGTGGTGCGGTCTTCAGGATGATGAATCAGAGATAAAATCAGAGACACAAAGTCAGTTGGAGATACAGGATATTTGCATTTTTAATGACAAAATGTTAAATATTAAAATATTATTAAAATATATGCTCACCATTTTTTTTAAACCAAGTTTTAATTTTCAAGTCTGAGGTTGAGGAAGTCAATATATGTTGACCCAGTAGTACTGAATAGTCTCTGCAGGGCCAGAAGCTCCATCTGCAAGATTAAGTCATAAGAACATTAAACAGAAAGCCTGTAGAAATATGTTGTAATCTTTCGTGTTTGACACTAAAATTGTTTGGTTTTAAGAAAATATTAATAGATCAAGCAGAGCCTTTATCTTGATTACCTTCTCTTCCCCTCTTTTCTAGCTTAAGGTTGCAGAGGTCAGAGGTCAAAGACATAGAAGGAATATTTAGTTAGATGAATGTTTAGTTAGAATGCTAGGCTCATGTTGTGTAATGTTTATATAAGGCAGCATATACAGTGCCTCACTCCCTTTCCATGTTTGCATGTAATTCAATTGAATTTTATTGGGATTTTTCCCCTTTTTTTTCCACAAAATACCTAACAATTCGAAGGTACAACGTATTTTTTATTGTGACACAAAACTTAGAGGAAAAAAAACAGACATTTGTTGGTTAAATAAGTATTCGCCCCTCCTTAGACAATACTTCATAAAACCACTTTTGGCTGCAATTACAGCTGTGAGTCCTTTGGGGTAAGTTTCTACCAGCTTTGCACATCAGGATCCTGCATTTCTTGATAATTCTTTTAGGCAAAATTTCTCAAGCTCTGTCGGGTTGGATGGGGGCCATTGGTGAACAGAAATCTTCAAGTCGGACATCGGTTTGAGGTCTGGGCCATTCTAAGACATTCAGGTTCTTGGTTTTAAACCACTCCAGCGTAGCTTTGGCTGTGTGTTTAGGGTCATTATCCTGCTAGAAAGTGAACCTCCATCCCAGTCCCAGGTGTCTTGCAGACAGAAACAGGTTTTCCTCTAGAATTGCTTTGTATTTCTATCCATCCATCTTGCCCTCAATTCTGACCAGTTCCCCAGTCCCTGCCGCTGAAAAGCATCCCCACAACATGACACTACCACCACCTTGAGTGGGGATAGTGTGTTCTCAGGGCGATGAGCAGTGTTGGTTTGGTGTCACACAGAGTATTATGGGCAAAAAGTCTCATTAGACCAGATACCCCTTTTCCACATGTTGCCGCCTCTCCCACTTGCCTTTTTCTGGGTTGTTTTCAGCAATGGCTTTCTTCTCACCACGTTACCATGAAGCCCAGCTTTGTTGAGCGCCTGGGACAAATGGTTGCACCAGAGCCTATTTAGGGGTTTCATAGCAACAGGGGTGAATACTTATGTAACCACCAAATATCAGTTTTTTCTTTTCACTTTTTGTCACAATAAAAACTATTTTGTGCCTGCAAAGTGTTAAGTATGTTGTGTAAAAAAAGAAGGCAAAAGTCCAAATAAAATAATACATATACAGCTCTGGAAAAAATTAAGAGACAACTGCAAAAATCAGTTTCTTGGGTTTGACTATTTATAGGTATGCAAGTGTTCCACACCTTGGCTGTGTGGCATGGAGTATTGTCCTGCCAGAAAAAACTATCCTCAGAGTTGGGGAACATTGTTAGAGCAGAAGGAAGCACGTTATCTTCCAGGATAACCTTGTACGTGGCTTGATTCACGCGTCCTTCACAAAGACGAATCTGCCCAATCCCCCCAGATCGCCACCGATCCTCCACCAAATTTCACAGTGGGTGTGAGACACTGTGGCTCGTAGGCCTCTGTCTAACCATTAGACGACCAGGTGTTGGGCAAAGCTGAAAATTGGACTCATCAGAGAAGGTGACCTTACTCCAGTCCTCTACATCCAATCCTTATGGTCTAGTGCAAACCTCAGTCTGGCTCTTTGCTTCTCATTGATGAAAGGCTTTTTTCTAGCTTTGCACGACTTCAGCCCTGCGCCTAGGAGCCTGTTTCGATGGGTTGCCGTTTGCCGTTGTTGAGTATCATTCAAGAGTTGGCGAACCATGTTCTTATGAACCATCGTCTTTGAAATTTTAAGGATGGAAGCAACCCAACACTCACTGTATCCCTCTGCCAGTAAAGCCACTCAAAACTTTTCTTTTCAGCTCTATTCTCATGGTCAGTAGTTACTTTTCCATTCCAATTACTTTTGAGGTACTACAAGCACTTTTTTGCCATCCAGTTGGTCTTATTGAAAGAGGCAAGTGATGACCACAGCAGTGGTTTTTATACTTTTCCTCATTAAATACATTCGGGTGTCCTCATCCAAAGTGGCAAACCGAAGCATTATTTGTCATTTCTTTGATTATCCTTCAGCTCTTCATTTTCTTTTCAACAGTGCTAGGACTGAACAGCAACTCGTCAGCAGCGTTACTGAAAATAACTGCATCTTTTTGTGATAGGCTCAGGTTCTCTTCTCCTCTTCCAAACACAAGCCTAAGCCGTTGTTGACAATAGTCAATTGACAATAAATCTGTTGAAAGAACACTGGCACCATTTTTTTAGCCGTCACTGCCCTCCAGAGGTTGCTTTAAGCACATCGCTTTGTGGCTTTGGAATAAAACAAATAGAAATATAGGCACAAGCAGCAGTAACAGGGTCCACATGCCCCTTTGCCCATGGCAACCAATACAGGCAGGGCAGCTGGGTCAAGGCTGAGTATTTAAGAGAAATACACTCAAAATATATTGTGATAATTTTGACATAATAGCATCCTTTCACATAGAAAACGTTTGGTTTGTTACACTGATTTGAAGCGCAACACAATATATATGCCCACAAGAACTGGCACTGTAGCTGTCAATCATATGCAACCTTTTACAGCATGTGTACAGTTCCGTGTTGATCAGATTTTTTTTTTTTTTTATATGTTCACACAGGCTGCAATTTAGTTAGGCACTATGACATTTCATGACCCAGCAGCAGGGTTGAACTTTGGATTTTAGATGCATATAACAGCACTACCCATAGGCTGATCGACATTTCTTTTTTCTGATCAGCAGTGGATATGGACATTGTAATTGTCATAATCCCAAAGATCCAGTGCTACTGACCTTCAGGCCACACATTCACAGGTGTCTGTATTGCATTTTTTTAGCGCTGGTCCTGTAAGCTGAGAACTTTGAACTTTTCACTACATAATTTTACAAACGAGGATTCAAAAGTAGTACACGGAACTTTTTCTCAGTCAAGCCATGTCAAAGGGGCTCCTGATGGTGTCGGAGGAACGTTGAAGAGAACGGCGGACAGGTTGGAGGCTAAGGGCTGTGATACCAATGATGCACAGGAGCTTTACAAAGCCCTCCGAGAGACAAACATCAGTGAAGCTGTTCTTTGTGAAGAGTGCCGA
Source organism: Hiodon tergisus (assembly GCA_025775045.1). Taxonomy (NCBI): domain Eukaryota; kingdom Metazoa; phylum Chordata; class Actinopteri; order Hiodontiformes; family Hiodontidae; genus Hiodon; species Hiodon tergisus. The sequence continues at coordinate 10,998,212 of JAOVYW010000001.1, forward strand.
TGTACATGTGACAGAAAAGATGCCAAGCCCAATGGTGCCCTCCACCATGAGAATGTCATCACCCTTGCTCCTGGTGAGCCGATGTCTCGTCAGCTGCTTTTGTACAAAGGAGGACCTAAACTAATCATGCTTTAACAGCACTTCAGTTTCAGGCAGAAGGTCCTGGCTGCTGCAGAACAGACAGCCAATGATGAAAACTCCCAACCAGTGGACAAAATCCAGTGGGGCTATCCAGGTCTTTTTGGGCAGGGGTGTATAGTGAAATACAATGACCCTTAGCATTTCCTCCTCGGCATGGATTAAATAAGTGTACAAGTGTATGGATCGTGTTAGACCAAACCGGTCCAACAAGGTGGCATTTTCTGGCCTTCTCAAAACATGCACTGTGGCCAGTTTGATGAAGTCCAGCAAAAGATTTGTTTCTTGAGCTCAGTCTGAAATGTTAAGGACAAATCAAAGAATAGATTTTTATTCAAATTCTTAACAGAAAACTTACAAAATAAAAATTGTGCCCACTGACAATGTATTATATAGTTACGGAAATTTTATATTTGTAATGATTGAATTTGTTTGAGGGACACATGAGCATTAGGTAAATACTGATCTGACAAGTAATATATTTTATAATCCTATTCAGACAACCTCCATATTGTCTGGGGGGGGGGGTTGAAGATTGTCAGAATTGGACAATAAATGCCCGAGGCGGAAAAATTGGTTTTCTTTAAGGCCTCGATTTAAAACAAGCGATTGCTCCAATTTTATTGCTAAAATTCAGAATTTCATTACACCGGAGTGGTTCCTGTAAACCACGTGGCTATTGTTAAACATGAAAACTTAAATCAAGTCTTTCCTTTTTAATTCCGTGTAGGCCATGCATTCGTGTGTACCATTTATCCAACTAGATTGCCAACTTTGGATGCTCGTTTTATGAAACAGAAATTTGAAGTAAGACTAGTGTAGCAAGTGGCATGGGTTGTAAAACATGAACCTACGTAGAAGATCCGACTACCCCACCCTGGGAATTTCACCCAAGGAAATCTCCAACTAGTAACAGTATCCCAAAAGGCACTCAGGATCATAATACAAATAGAGGAGACGTAGTCCCATCCATGAATTCTCTTTTAACAAAATAAATACAGTCATTGGGAAAGAACAGGGATAGTACTCAGAGCTGAGGGACAAGTCAAACTATGGAAAGGGAGGGATCTCAAGTCACTCCAAAGCACACATGCACGCACACCCCACGGTGAAAGGCCAAGACCAGTGATGTCCAGATGAATACTCGCCTAAGTGAAAGGAGATACCAACTAAAGGAACCACCCTCCCCACCATAGGCTCTCAGCTTCAGGGAAGAACACAATTAGTAGGGGCTACACACAAACTAAAATTGCAGAAAACCAAATGCTGAACCATTAACACTGGCCATCAGCAACTGTAAGAAAAACGGCTACCTGCCAGTGATAAACCAAATAATTAACATAACAGCCAAAAGAAACACTATTAACAAGAAAACGATATCAATTGCACAAGATGGTCCAACACACCACTTACCAATTAGAAACTAAATTCATAAAATCCCAATCACCGCTCACATTCGCGTACACGCAACCAAGACAAAACGGGAATATGACGTATGGGTTAACACTATCCACCGGCTATCTTAGATAGGCTACTAATGTAACGAGGACAAAAACCACCCGACATGAAAGCATCGGGAAGTGAAACCTGCCACGAGCCAAGCCAAACAGCAGCGTTCTTGTAACATAGGCCAGAGTAGCAAACGCAGTTCCCCGGTCAAGCGGCTAACACAAACCCCCAGCCTACGGTCCCTATGATGCATAATACAATGTCAAGTTAAAACAGTAATAAGAGGAATATAACTAGTGCCATAATAGGCTACATACCAATCCGACAGTGTCGATTAGCTCAGATTAGCCTACGAATTACCTCAAACAAAGCACCCGTTTACTACATGCAACATGATAAAATTACGTCGCAAGGAAATAGGTCAAAAAACCCACAACGCTTCGGGCGATGGGAACTTCCAAAGGAGTGAGTCCACCATAACTGGATCTACAAAGTCATACGTAACCAATATAAACACCACAAAACAAGTCTAAACCAGAGAAAGCAGGAAAGCGCTCCCATACCTGGCTATGCTTTCGTTATGCTTTCGTTAATAATGTACAGATGCACTGTTCTTCACACACGCCCGAAGCGTTTTTTCTTTATTTGCTTTCGGCTCTAAATAACCACGCCAAAAAGGGTAACACCTTTTCCACAATTATATACCCTATTTTTCCCCGTCCTCACTCTCTTTCACTCACGTTATTCCTTTTCTGATTCTTTCTCCTTCCCTCACTTGATACCTCACTCTCTAGGACCTGATCCTGCTGTCACCAACAGCACAGATCCTAGTTGTTGGTTGTTGGTAGAACAATTCTGTCAAACCTTGGCCTTGACAATAAGTCTGGAAAAAAAAAAAAATGTCATCTTCCAAAAAATCAGGAAAAGCAAGTACCAGTTAACTCTAGGTAACACCACCCTAGAAAATGCTCTCAAATATGATTATCTTGGACTGATAATGTATCAATGTATGAGTTTTGTCAGCTGGTCCTGAAGCTCTGCACTAAACCCCTAATGACACTGACCAGCTTCAGCTCAGCACCGCCAACACAGCACCAACACAGAGTCAACCAAATTACAAAACAAACCAAATCCCAAAGCAGACTTAATTGCTATTTAGCCCCAAAAATGGACTATACCCCGAAAAATCCAAGAAAAGCTTGGAAAGCCTAGGTTAGCTATCATAAATGAATCAAAGTACGTTTTCTTGGACTAAAACTTTTGATAAAATCTTACAAAACAATTAGATTAATCCGGCATATTACGCATTTTGTCTTCAGTTTTCCACAGAAATAACAGTTGAGCCAACTTCCAATGAGAGAGATACAAATGTATAAATTTTGGCCCATCCTACCAACAGCCTGTGTGTGGAGCAGGGCTGTGAAATCTAGTACCCTGCAGAGGTGAGCCCTCTAAAGGTAAAAAAGCTATACAAAATAAATGTCCTGAGACAATCCCCAGAGACTCTAATTACAAATCTTATTACTTTACTGCCATAAGGGACAAAAGAGTCAAGAGCAACCTGCAGTTCTACGCTGAGCAGTCTACCTACAGCCTGGCACACAGCCCTGTGCACTGAAGGAGCGCCTGTCTGTTCTGGAGCGAGAGTTCACAGAGTTCAGGGATAAAACTACTGCCAGTCTGTACCAGAACAGCAACCCAGGGACAAGACGACCAGCTCGGTGAGACAGGGCAGGGACCAGATCCGAGCGCTGCAGGCAGCCATGAGGAATATGGAGGAAAACATTGTGAACCTGAGGACTGAGCTTCGCAGAGAGAGAGAGAGAGAAGACCACCACTGCCCCCTACAGAGCATGCAGATGGATATATAGGAGCTCAGGGATGCAGCACACAGCCCACCCTCCACACCTGTACCTCCAACAATCTTACTGCTCCAGCAAGAGCTGACACAAACACTGCCCCCACGCACCAACCCACAAACAGCCCTTTCTAGAAATGACACACCTTCTGCCCCTCCCAGCACCAACACACAACTGTCCCTTTTAGCAAAGTTACAAACAACCGTCCCCCCGACACACACACACACGCACGCACGCACGCACGCACGCACGCACGCACGCACGCACACACACACACGCACACACACACACACAAGCCCTGCCAGCACTAACACACACAATTCTTTGACAAAAAAGCTCTGGGTCATTACCACATAAAAAGCTTTGGAGCAGCTGTCAAACAAAAACCAAGGGGAAGCAAAACACATCATCATCCACACCAGGACCAACGATGGACAGAGGCGACATGGCAAAATCTACGAGGCAGGTGACATTTATCTCTAGAGGTCTCTTTAAGGTCCTCAAGACCAAAAAAACCTGTGGGCTGGACAGCATCCTCTCAGAGATGCTGAAACTTGGCATCCCTAAGCTGCAAGAATACTGAAACTTCTGATTCTGATTTAGCTGGCTTCTATTAGTTTCTTCGGCTACATTTATCTTGAGGAAGCACACACCCACTCACCCAACACACCCTGTCCAAATAGTCTTGTTTCTTTTGATATTTGAACTATTGGATTGTTGAAATAAAAAATACTTCACATCACAACATGAGGTACATACGGTATTTTTATTTAAAGAGGTAATATTTGTTCCGAGCATCTAGGAGAACTTCCCAAAGTACTTCTACAGACTTTGGCTGTCTGCCTTGCTTCTGTCTGTCCAGGTAATCACAGACAGATTCGATGATGTTGACAACAGGGCTCTGTGGAGACCATACCATCTGTGGCAGAATACCTTGTTCTTCTTTCAGAAAATTTATGTTTGGACAGTACAGACAATGCACATTACTGTATATATATATATATATATAATTATTATATATAATATCTAATAATAGCATAATTATATATTAAATATAATAATTATATTATTAATATTACATATATTATTAAATTAATATATAGTAATATAATATATAATAATTATATGAATATATAATTTATGAAATAGTAAATTAACAACATATTATATGTGCATTTGTTATAAAAAAATATGAAATACATTTTTAATACATTTGATGCATGTTAAAATAATTATACAAATTATTCATAGTCATATTTCTTTCACTGACATGTAAGCTTGGTTGTGTTTCCTTTATGTGTATTTCATATTGGATTGAACTGTTAAAGGCCGTCTCAGGCCCAGATGCAATCCCCAGGTTCATTATTTTACTTGTGCGTTTGCTTAATTCCTCACATTATTGCATTCAGTAAAACATACCTTGGGTGATTATGTGTTTAATAGGAAGGAAATTAACCACCTTACTACATACCAAATGCAAACAAATTGATTGCATTTGGTAAGAGCTTTTAAAAAGGCATTAAGACACCTGAATATCATAGCCATGGCAATAATAACATAAACACGTTTCTTTTTGCATTTCAACTACAGGAAATACAAGAAACATAATTTAACATAGGGTTTTAATAATTACAGTAAACATGTTGTTCTTTCAAATTAAGTAGTCCCTGACAATGAAGAACTGAACTTTTATTATTTTGGGATTAGAGAGCTGTGTGTTAACTTCTCAACCCCACGGCTGGAATGCAAATTGAGCAATAGAAATGTGGGAAATAAACGTTTCATAACAATAAACATTGATACTTGCATTATTCATGCATAGATTCCCAGTACCCCCCTCAAGTTAAAATGAGATATAGGTAGTGCACGGCTTGGTCTTGGGAAACAGACACGGGAAAGTGACACAGGCACAAGTTCAGGCACATACTTAAATACTTCTCCAACCAAACTCTTGTACACGTACATTATGTATGCAATGAACTGAACAACAAACTAAACAAACATAACTCCACATAACGCTGTATGAATTACACAAAAATAAAACACAGCCAAGCTTACATGCCATAAGACTACAAATACGTGGTATTTACAATACTAATTTCTTAGGCCCACCAGGTTTAGTATTGGTTACTCTGCTTAATTTCATGAGCAGACATATCTTTTTCCAGGTCCCATTTAACAGTCAGGAGCGTAAGCTGTAATTGTGTCGACAACTGCTGTCTTGTACTCTCCTACATTTGCTTTCCAAACAGGCAAAACCAGTGTTTTTTGGAGTTGAAAACAGGCTAACTTTTACTAAAAAGCAAGGCCTATCAACGTCACTTTGATCCCAGCTGACTAATTAGATCGAAAGATGGGCGAGACTTTAACAACACGACAAACATGAAGGAAAAGTTTATTTTCCAGAGAATGAATCACTTTTTGATATGACAAACAGACTTTTGCAAGTACTTTTCAACTACGTGTTGTCATACTTGGATTAATCCTGAGGTTATAATAAATTTTCTATATCAATAGATGAATAATTACCAACTCGGAATAGACTTGGAACTGTGATGAGCAGAACAACTCTGGATACTGTTCATTCCCATGTCAATTCCGTATCATAGCAACATTAAATACCCAGTTCAGAAAAATCCAAAACTGCTGAAGTGCTCCAAAAAGCAGTGTGCACTGCGTTTTTAGTTCCTGACACATGCCCTTAACTACATCATTCTCACGGTCACTGTAGAATGTGAGGCACACAAAATTCCACAATCTGGGCTTGCCTAGTTCTCATGGTAAACTACACATTCTAGAGACTCATATAAGATATGTGCAGAAGATGCCTGGTATTCCAGCATAGTCATTGGGTCATTGTATTTTTCTTTTTTTATTGGAAGAGTAGACTTGGTATGGTACAGAGTAGTAGCTTGAAAAAAAGGGAGCTTGATGTCTCGCTTGATGTCTCGCTTTGCCTTAGAAACAGACCCCGACTTCAATCCGTTATACTGGCTGTGGCTTTGCCTAGAGTGTAGGTAGGTTCCAAGAATAATATTTATTAATGAGTATATACAGGAAAGCAGAAACGATATTTATGAAACAATTCAAATTTATTTTTCAACTAATTCTGCCATTTAGCAGATGGTTTTACTATTGTTGTCTATTAATATGTATATAGTTTTCAAAATTTTCGTTGAGTAATCATTCACAGTGCAGACTGGAAAAAGTAAGAGAACCTCTGTGTTAAACACTTCTCCGAACGCTAATTGGAGTCAGGTGTTTCAATTAAGGAGACAAGATTGGAGGTGTGGGTTGCACAGGTGCCCTGCCCTTTAAATACAGGCACACAAAGCCTGTTTACTGACAAATCTGTTCTTCTCCAGAAAGATTGGTTAGTGTGAACCATGACTCAATCGCAACAACTTTCACAGGACCTTAGAAGACACAGTATAGAGATGCGCCAAGCTGGAAAAGGTTACAAAAGCATTGCTATAGACCTTAACCCCTAATCAGATGAAAACTAATGGATTAATACCAGTGTTAAAATAAACACTTGACGTGTTGTCCCAAATCAAAATCAGTAATCTGTTTCAAAGCAACACATGAGTTGTTTTTACTCATGTTCTAAGAGTGAAAAAGACAAGAAAAAAAAGAATGTTATATTCCCGGTGATGAAGTGTGGGGCACTGTACTCGAGGGCCGGTATTTTGGGCCACAGACTTCTTGCAGCCTCTACCTATTTTAAGGTAATTTAGTCCTGTTGGCTTGACACAGTCGGACTATAATTCCCCGAAGGTGCAGGACGGACGGGTAGCCATTTTAGAAAAATTAGGTGATTGGGTAATTTATTAAACAGCTGCCTTCAATTAAACCAATTGGCAGCCTCTAAAAGGGGCAAGCGCAACTGGTTAGTTGAGGAGAGTTGTTGAGTGTGAAGAAGAATTGGTTGCGCAAGGTAGGACTAAAATGTCCTGGTTTTTAAAGCGGCACACTGCTGCATGATGCAAAGAAGCAGCTAGAAGACAGCATCAGAGGATTCACTAAATGCCTGGGATTGTGGCTCTCACAGCTGGGTACAGGAGCATGTGACTCATAAAGACCATAGATTCTCCTCTCTGTGAAGCTGAGCAGATGGACATTTCTGAGCACTTGGCCAGCCTGCAATAGAACAGAACAGGCCTGTACTTCAAAGATCCAAAGGCGTCTCCACAGCTTCACTGGGTGAGGTATCCCTTCCAAGCAGTGTCATCAGATCAAGGAATAAGTCTGCCAGAAAAGGAGACGTTTGTCACATTGCAAGCAGGCAATGGCAGCAAGAGGCTTTTTGAGGGAAACACACTATGTTCTGGGTTGCTCATCTAAAGAAAGAAGAAGTCTATGACTGGCAGAGAAGGCAGTAGATGTGCAGATTTGGCGCTGCTATCTGTGCAAGTCAGGGTTCCCAAACAAACAGGGAAAACAAACTCAATTCTGAACATGACCTCAGGGTTACAATTGCAAAAACTAAGCATAGAATAGACTTGCTTGTTAATGAAACAGCCACACCCCACTCTCATTCTCACGGGGAGGGTGTACACCTTTTTATTGGAATGCTGAGGTTCTAACAATTTAAACAAAACAAAAAAAAATACCAACAAAAAACTCACAAACTTAACTAAAACTAAATCCTCCTGTTCAGGGAAAACTCTAGAGCAAACAGTTAAACATCTTTCAGTAACAGAAAGTCCACAAACACAAAGTCTCACCAAAACCATTTTGTGACATACTTGTGCATATCTATGTATGGAAAATAAAGAATGATTCAATCTGAAGGTGTGGGAAGAAATTTGAATATAAAATGTATTTTTTTGTCTGAGAACTCTGTAGTACTCTGTTAGGAAAATATGTGTTTAGTGTTTTCGGGCATATGGCATATTAGCCGGGGGGAAAAGCATTCCAGATTAAGTGTTAATTTGATGTTGCTATAAAAATGATTTAATCATATCAATCTATTCAACTTTATTTAAAGTGAAAATGGAATTTGATGAATTGGCATAGTTACGATTGTGTGTGTGTGTGTGCCTCAGGGCTTTCCAACCTTTTCCTCAGCATGACCCTATTTACGAATTGTAGAAATTCTTGCGACCCCATAATTGTGAAGACAAGATTAATATAATTTGTAACTCTCTTTTTTAGAATTCAAACTCAGCAATGAAATGCACTTACATTATGTTGTCTTAATAATATTTGGATTATGTTAGTGCTGCGGTTCTGTTTTAGAACACTAGATGTCACGGTACCTACATTTAGAATAGTATAATACACAGGATTTATACAGGAGACATCGCTGCCTTTTTGGTCACTTTTACTTTTGCTATGCTTGCTAAATACAAGTCTCTCCCACTATATTCCTTCTAAAGGCACAACCCCCCCACACACACACACAAACATATACTCAATGACCCTTTCTTTGCATTAAGAAAAACAATGTGTCATTGTAGATTTGTTTACTAATGGCAACTAAACTGTTGTAAACCACACATCCAGAACTGACATTACAGTACCTAGTGTAGGAATTATTTTAGACAATAAACACATTGTCATACATGGTTCCTGCAGCTCTGAGCAAATTTAAAACCCATTTTCACAGCAAATATACCAAATTTAAATATCTAACAATTATTTTTTCAAGCGGTATGATTTGTAAAAGAAACATGTTGATGCTAGTAGAATAAATAAAAATATTTTAAAAGTTTGGCTCAGTGTAATGGTTGTGTCCAATTGACTTAAATCCTCTCTAAAAGGTGAGGGTGTGCTAGTTTAACATTCAAATAATCAACTCTGGCAAACCATGGCAAGAATGAGCATAGCAACAAGACACAATGTGGTCATTCTGCATCAGCAAGTGGAAACAAAGCCAAGAGACTTACCTAAGCACAGAAATACAAGGAGTGGGTGCTGAACAATGGCAGCAAATGCTCTGGACTTTGACATTTTTTGCTCAAACAGCAGTTTGTTCATAGAACAGCTGTAGAGTACTGAGTGTCTGCAGCCAACAGTGAAGCCGGGTGAATGCAATCTGGTGAGAATTAATGGCATCCTCAATGCAGAAAAGTACAAGAAGATTCTCATCCATCACACAATACCATTAGGAAGGCATCTGATGGGTCCCAACTTAATTCTGCAGCAGGACAATGAACCCAAACCCATGGCCAAGGTCATAAAGAACTATCTTCAGCAAAAAGAAGAACAAAGAGTTCTGCAACAAATGGTATAGCCTCCACAGAGTCCTGATCTCAACATCATCAAGGTTGTCTGGGATTATCTGGACAGACAGAAGCAGGTGAGACAGCCAAAGTCTGTAGAAGAACTGTGGAAATTTATCCAAGATGCTTGGAACAATCTAGCAATCTTTAGTATAAAACTGCACGACGGTGTAATATTAGAGATTTGATGCAGTTTTAAAGGCACACCAAGTTTTTTTTTTTTAAAGGTGTATTTTTTAGTTTTTCACTGTTTACTGCCCTTTATTGTGTTTTTATATTTAGAAACTATTTTTGGAAGCATCTTTCCTATACATAATGTTTTTACATGCCAAATACTTTTGCATAGTGCTAAATAATTTTGTATGTGCAAAATAGGAATATTTATTTCAACCATACAACAAGGCTGGTAATTTAAATAATATATATTTTTCTTATTGCTTAAAATGTGAACACATTTAAAGAAGCGTTTTATTTTTCTGTAAATATCTTGTTTCTGTTAAAAGGCAATGTTATTAAATTGTGTTGTAACGTGCAATTAGCAAGTTGTCAACGTTTTGATTTGGTCTGGGCCTTAGTATATACTGAATAGTAGAAAACAGACATCTAGCCTTCTTCATAGAACCGTATTTGGTAGTGGAAGAAATATGATGCTTTCAACAGTCAGAAAATGCTCTTAAATACAGTGTTATTAAATGCGATTAGCAGGTTGGATTTGGTCCTGGCCCTAGTACACAATAAAGTATAAGGTGAGCGATTACACAAGCCGGAATGTGCATGCATTAAAATTATAGATCTAAATTCAAACATTTTCTTCTGATTGTACATGACTATTATAGGCTATATTATTTAAAAGTAAAATTAATTATTATTAAAAATATTGTAACGGGGATGGAGGGCAGCACCAATGGTTGGTTCTGTTAGTCATTGTCATGAATGTTTGGTTAAGGTTCAGTTCCCTCACCGCGGGCGTGTTCGTTAGAGCGAGTGAGGGCTCTCTGTGTATTTCCGTGTGTTCGGGAGTTCGTTGCACTGCTAGTTCTGTCTTTGTCAAGGCGGTCATAAGCGCATGTGCGAAATAAAGAGTATTAATTCCTGTTAAACAGTGTCGGTCTTGTGCTTGAAACTGCGCATAGAAGTAGCTCTCCCGATAAATGCTACAATATGTTTTACATTACGAGGTTAGTGTGTTGTCTTCAGAAGCTTTTGTCCAGTATTGTAATTAGCAGTACAATACAATATTATAATGCAAATATAAAATTGTAATACACATAAAAACAGAATAACAGAACTTCACGTTTACTCCTTCACTAGTTTAGACAGAACTAAGTGAGACTGCATCTTCATCAACAGTAGCTTAATAAACGATGCAAACACAATTAATACATTGAACCCCTTTTTGTTAGCTAATGTTCGGGTATACTAGGCCTTGATGTAGTAATAGGGCATTTTTTTACGTTCTCTTTCGACCTCTCACATCACAGAGCTCTTCTCACCCACATGACTGCCACTGACTGAACTGAGTGTAGATCAGCAGATTATTTGATATCTTTGTTACTGTATTCATGTGTTACAGTACATTTTTGGGAGGAACATCTGGATAGTAGTAGAATTATATCTGCCCCAGAAAGTCACATTTTTATTGGGTGAAGTGCTACTTGTTCAGAAAATGTCTGGGAATTTTTTTAAGTTGATGGAATGTCTGGAAATGGCCCTAGATGATATAACATACAGTGGTGGCTCATAGTGAGAAATAATAGAGGGGGTGGTCTCGGTTGACCAACCCTTTCTTCCTTTCTTCCAAGTTTTTTACATTAAGATATATTTCTTTTTTTAACTTTTTAACCATAGTTATGTGTGTATCCCCATGTTCGGATTGGATTCGTTAAAGGTTTATACCTAAACAAAGCTTAACATTACAGATAAATGTGGAATATTCACGCCCTTACCAATACAAGACCTAGAATCTTCGGTTTTCCTGGGAAGTAAACAGTTCTATCACTAAATTGTTGATATCATGAACGATGTCAACTAGTTCTTTTTTTATAAGGTAGTGGATTCCGCTGTTGTATCCAGGGGAGTAAGAGCAATCTGCCGCAACATGTTGGGGATCAGTCTCTGTTTTTAATGTTTGGTAGCTATGCCAGTTTAAAATAAAGACTCTTTAACATGATACTCACTAGAAGAGTGCCATGGACTCCAAATGAATTATAGGCATTAACAACCCTGTATTTTAAATGTTTTTTTTCTGCTGAGTTCCTTCTAGATTTTCACTTACCATTGTTTTACTCATCAATTAATATTATTACTTTTAAAATGAAAACATTAAATATAACTAACTAACATTAAACAGATGGTGCGATGTGGTAGCTGACAGGTACTGCACTCAAAGCATGGCATGTTTCCTGTCCATGTGTTTCATTTACATGTTGGCGAGACCAGAGCTGTGCAGGCTCTATGCCAGCGGTTCCGAAAGGAGCCCTCCTCTTGTAGAACTTTCTGTAGCCATTGCACCTCCACTAAAATCCTAATAACGCAAATCGTAATTTCTAAAAATATATGAAAATAAATTAGCATTCGTTAATTTTTTTATTTCGCCTGAATTTGCAATCGGCGATTGTGTTAATGCACCTGGTCATATATACTATAATTAATATTACTTTATTACTAATATTACAGCTAATGTGATTTTAATACTTTTTCTTCACTTTTTTCCCCTTATTTCCTCACTTTGCTCCTGAGATTAATTCTCAACTAACGTTAAACGTAACTGCTGAAAAGCAGCGTTAACATTAGCTTATACATTAGCTCCTGTAACGAAAAAAAGGCTTGCTATCTACAAACCTCAATTCCAAAAAAGTTGGTGTGAAATATATTCAATTGAAAACAGTTCAAGGACGCAATTAATGTTTTACCCAGTCAACTTTATCGTTTTTTCGGAAATGCACACTCATTCTAAATTTGATGCCTGCAACACGTTCCAAAAAAGTTGGGACTGGGTCATGTCACTTTCTTACATCACCTTTCCTTTTAGCAACACTCAGCAATCAGTTGGGAACTGAGGACACTAATCATTGTTGATTTGAAATTGGAAATTGTTCCCAATCTTGCTTGATATATGACAGCTGTTCAACAGTCCAAGGTCTCTACTGTCATATTTTGCGCTTCATAATGTGCCACACATTTCAGGTATGAAAGGTATAGATTGCAGGCAGGCCAGTCTAGCACCCGCACTCTTTGACTATGAAACCACGCTGTTGTAACACATGCAGAATGTAGCTTGGCGTTGTCTTGCTGAAATAAGCAGCTTTTTCAATAAGCACTGAAAAAGACGTCGTCTAGATGGCAGCATATGCTGCTCCAAAATTAGCATTTACACTGCAGCATTAATGGTGCCTTCACAGATGTGAAGTTACCCATGTCATGCCTTCTAACACACCCCCATACCATGACAGACGCTGGCTTTTGAACTTGGGATAGTTCTTTTCCTCTTTGGCTGTGAGAACACAACGTCCATTTTTTCCAAAAACAATTTGAAAGTTGGACTCATCAGACCACAGCACACTTTTCCACATTGCGGCAGTCCATCTCAGATGCACTCCAGCCCAGACAAGTCGTCAGCGTTTCTGGCTGTTGTTGATATATGGCTTCCGCTTTGAGTAGTTGTCTTAACTTGCATTTGAAGATGCAGCGACAAACTGTGTTTACCAACAATAGTTTTCACAAGTATCCCGGAGCCCATGTGGTCATATTCAATATAGACGCATGTCGGTTTTTAAGGCAATGCCGTCTGAGGGCTCAAAGTTCACGGGAATTCAATATTGGTTTTCTTGCCCTATAAGCACAGAGATATCTCTGAAACTTTTAATAATATCATGGACTGTAGATGATGAGATCCCTAAATTCCTTGCAGTCATATGTTGCGAAAGGTTGTTCTTAAAATGTTGGTGTATTTGCTCACGCGGTTTTGCACAATGTGGTGAACCTCGAATCTCATACCATCCTTGCACCCAAACGGCAGAGCCAGTCGTTTTATACTCAACCATGAGAGAATTATATTACCCATCAACCTGTTTACTAGTGGAATGTACCAAACTGGTGTTTTTTCAACATTCCTCAACCTTAAATTGCTTAAATCTTAATTTGCCCCTGTCCCAACTTTTTTGGAACGTGTTTCAGGCATCAAAATAAAAATGATGTATATTTCCGAAAAAACAATGAAGATGATCAGGTAAAACATTCATTATGTTGTATTTGGCCTGTTTTCAATTGAACACTAGTCAAAAATGATTTGCAAATCATTGACTTCTGATTTTTTTAAACATTTCACACACTGTCCCAACTTTTTTGGGGGACAAAATGCAGAAGAAGTATTCTTCACTCAGATCATCTTGATATTTCTGAAAATATAATTT
>JAOVYW010000001.1:11014707-11025185 GCA_025775045.1 Hiodon tergisus
ACCCTGCCTTTCCCCTGTACCCTGCCCTGCGCCTGTACTCTGCCCTGCGCCTGTACTCTGCCCTGTGCCTGTACTCTGCCCTGCACCTGTACCCTGCCCTGTGCCTGTACCCTGCCTTTCCCCTGTACTCTGCCCTGCGCCTGTACCCTGCCCTGTGCCTGTACCCGGCCTTTCCCCTGTACTCTGCCCTGCGCCTGTACCCTGCCCTGTGCCTGTACCCTGCCTTTCCCCTGTACTCTGCCCTGCGCCTGTACCCTGCCTTTCCCCTGTACTCTGCCCTTGCGCCTGTACCCTGCCCTGCGCCTGTACCCTGCCCTGTGCCTGTACCCTGCCCTGCCCCTGTACTCTGCCCTGTGCCTGTACCCTGCCCTGCGCCTGTACCCTCCCTCACTCCGTGGTGCTCATGCGGCCAGCCCCTCGGAACAGTGCGGCGATGCCAGTTGGCGTTGTGTCGACGTGGCCCACCTGCTCAGGTGCTCCTGCAGCGCATCCAAGCGGTGCTCCACCTCCCCATATGTGAGCTCGCTCTCCATCTCCTCTGTGCCTCTCACCTCCTGCAACTGCACCGTCTCCACCAGGTAATCCTCCAGCCTCCCGCCACTCCATTCATCACCGCACTGATCTGCCAGAGGAAACACAGATACGGGAATGTCCTCGTGTCCTGGCCACATTTTAATTGCTGTTCAAACAGACCACAGAAATTAGCACCTCTGTGTCAGCTGTCAGTGATTAACCTTGTGTTGCTGAAAATGAGGCGTGGTAATCTCAGCGGCCCCACACATGACCAGAACATTCGGGCAAAGGGGGTTATCGCTAGTAAACACCTGGGAACGCTTGACATCCAGAGACCAATGGGACCAGTTGTGCTCTGGTTACTGATTGATGGTCAAGTGCACAACTCATTTGTAATGTCCAATTTGTAGTCAGCATAAAACCTGAAATCGCTGGATGTTATTTTATGATAAAAACAGAATGGGCACAAATTGCCACAGGTTTAGAGTAGTGAGGACAGCCTAACATGGGTGAGTTGTACTCAGAAAATTATTATAATTACAGTTATGTAAGGCAAATATATAGGATATAGGTGGAGTAATCAGCTTAAGCCAAGGAACGGAGAACTGATCCTCTAGGGTGAACCGTAAAAGCTTTGAAAGAACTGGAGGATGGATAATCAGAGAAACGCTGATAAGTTAATGGCTCTATCAAGAATATTATTATTGACGTCACCCTGTAATGTAGTCTAGTGTGAAATAATATAACTTCTTTAGAAGAGGTTAACTGTGTAGCCAACATGTGCGTGTGTTCTAGCGTGTGTTCTAGCTGCGTAGCCAGCGTGCGTTCTCTCAGTTGCTTTAGCTAAATGGCTGTGGTGGCCTTACACAGAGACTGAAAATATTCAGAATTTACTGACTATTCCCAGGGAATGGCCTAAACAGGTGTGACCCACACTACAATTACTCTCATGAAAGAATAAAAATATGCCACGGAACTCACTGACAAACTGGACTAGTCAAAGAGTAAAACTCTCAGGCCCTCACAGTAATGGCTGAATGGCACAAAATCAATGAGCCAGGAATTTTACACACAAACACAAGTCTTTGATTTCTATTTTCATCTTCAGTTTTATTACAGCCGAATGTGCTGCAATCAATTAAGTCAATGCTTATCTAAAGCATTCATAGCTAATTAATCACTTTAAACCATTCATAAACTAAAGCCATTCATTCTGCAGAAGGGCATTCCCCCTCTCATAAAAACACATGTACCGTTACTGTCACAGTTACTGTCACTATTACTGTAACTTACACTAACACTAACTTTCACATCTGGCAGTAAACCACACAGTAAAAAGCACTTCCTCAACTGATAATCTGTAAGCAGTGTCATGAAAGCATGAAGTTTGATAAGCAGACAAGAAGAGGTCATCTAAACACACCACTACTCCAGGACTAAATACGGGGCGCCCTAATTAATCATATCTGTATAATTACTTAAATTTAAAAATAATAAGAAAAAGGCCATTCCCTTGAATTACTAAGATGTACATTTTCATTGTTTTGACTAAAATTGCTCACTGGAGCAATCGGATCTTCTCAGTGATAATCCAAACGTGTCCATTTCCATTTATAAATGGAGTTGTGCCCTGCGCGACCCAGCGTGGCTGTTGAGGGCGGTGACGCGGGGCTTCTGTTTCTCCGAGGTCGCTGTCTGAGACAATGAGAGACTGAAACGCTGCCGTTTTTTTTAATGTCGTTGCTTTCATACATATCTCATAAACATTTTGTTCCAAATGGAGAAAAACTGTAAAAAGAAGTAAAATCTTGAACCCATATTCAAATGGACACTAACAAGGAAGAGCCCAGTTAGTATAAAAACCAGCAGACACAAGGGGACACCTGCACCTGCACCTGCACCTGCACCTGCACCCGCACCTGCACCCCTAAACAAGGCCAGAGGTGCAGCACTGCCTGCAGGCTGACTTGGGAATTTACCATTTCCCCCTATAATGGTGCAATATAGTCTGGAACAAATGAATTCAGTCCTGACTTGCTTCTAATACCTGTTTTAAATCATTAACCCTTCAAACACTGTGGTGAAATATTTTAGTTTATAGGTTACGTGAAAGAGAAAGTCTTTCTCCACTTAAACAATACCTTTTCTGGATTCGCTCCTGTCCAGGCTGGGTCTTGTCTGCATGTCACTGGTTTGGTTCAGATCCCGCTCCACTGTGTGGTCTCGTACAGAGGGGTAACCGTGGACAGATGCCCCAGACGACAGAGCCCTCTGCCCGCCCTCCTCCAGCACTTTCCTGGTCTCAGACTCTCTCTTCAAACAAGAGGAGTATGACTGCTTCTCTCCGTCTGCATCACTCTCTGTCTCTGTGTGCCTTTCCCCTGTGGAACAGCAATCGACACGAGTGTGGGGGGGTGGACCTGATCACTCACTGTTGCCATACATTGGTCTAAAACCATGAGGAACTTAGACTGCTCTAAACGTACAGACTGTGTGCTTCTGCATAGAAGTGGAATCAGTTATTTTTACAGCGGGAAATTTATTTGGAATCGTCAGATTTCCTGATTTTCCCCCCACTGTGCTAAATTCAACTCAATTCTGAAATGGGGAAATGATAACTTTGAACCTACCGTAACATGGTCTCTGTTTGAAGGATATCTTTCTTTTGCACCTGGTGTCTTCTTCATCGGAATCACTGGTTTGCGAATAATTGGTCTGCTTGAAAAACACAAGCACGACCTTGACATTGAAAACACCATATTTTTACACATGCAGCTTTGTCTGAGTTTACTCCATAGATTGAGTAGGCAGAGTGAGATTGCCTGATACTTGTCCCTGCTGGCACTCGTTAGATTAAACACTATTAATATCAGTGTTCTGTAGATTACAGACTAATGATATCGCAGTTGAGTTTTTGTGTCACTAAGGATTACAAGGCCTTGTCTGACACTGGCCCTTTCCGCTCATGTAAACACACAGGATTTTGCACTGATGACCTTATCACTTGCAAAAAGCCACGTGAGGAATTCAGCAAACTGGCAGACGAGCGGAAACGGACATGTGAGAATCACAGAAAATTGAACATAGAAATATATAACCATTCACTGAGGTCTGGATTAAGCTTTATTCTATGAAAAAAGGCACTTGGATCACAAATTTCTTAAGACTATTTTGGAGAAGGGATATTTCCTCGATGTAGGTAATGTAGCCCTGCCAGTGATCGGAGAACAGTTCGACCCTGCTACACCTGCTGTACCTTCGCACTCTCGTCTCTCAGGTTAAAGGTGAGCTCCAGATTGGTGAGAAAAGAGTCGGCAAACTCTGGATACATGTCCAGGACTTCCAGAAGATCCTCCCTTTGGATGGTGTGCAGGTCGCAGTAGCTCAGAGCTCGGACATCGGCGTTGGACTTCCCCGGCTTGGCGTACAGATGGATCATTTCCCCAAAGATATCGTTCTTTCCTGCAAAGGGGAGCTAAATTCATCACTGGGCCGCTATGGCTCATTTTCCAATCACCTGGTTCTGTGTGTTTGTATTGTCAGCAGTGGCCTGGTTCTCTGATCTTTTGTTCACACAGAAGACAAAGATCTCTGAGTTCCGGGTACATAGGCCTGCACACTGCAGTAGCAGACTGCACCTATTTTTGGGTACTCCAAACACCACGCAAGAAGCACCAGAATACATACATGCACACAGGAGTGGCCAGACCATTGTGACTTGATGTCAAAACAGCAATAATAGTTTTCTTTCAACTTTGACAACAGTTCTTTAAAACTATTTAAAGAAATTACTTACATCAAAATGTATATGACGACCAAACAAAAACCTTCATCAGTAGTTCTACTTTTTGGGGGAATAATTCCCATCTGTACGTGTGTGATGTAGTGCTTGCAATTCTTCCCTTGTCACTGACCTCATTATGCCTGCCGTGAAGTTAAGGACAATTCACTGTGTGAAAAATGGGCCTTTTAAAGAAGGGTTAGCTTTCTACACCTGAGACGCCGTGCTCTTTAAAGCTGCATGATGAGACCCTTCCAGTCCTCCCCACGAGGACACGATGCTTTTAAAGACAGGATCTGAGGATTTTCACTTGGCCATGTAGTGTAGTGCAGTGTCTGTAGAATGTGTGGTCCAAAAACATTTTTGTGTTGAGCCTTTCAAGGGAGAATGGTATTTTTTTAGCTGTTGTGTACTCAATGGAAACGGGAGTTCTTTAGATGTTGTGTGCAAAAAGGAGAATGGTAGTTTTGTAAATGTTGTGTACATAATGGAGAATGTAAGTTTTTTAGCTGTTGTGTACACAATGGAAAACGGGAGTTTTTTAAATGTTGTGTACACAGTGGAGAATGGTAGTTTTTTAAACGTTGTGTACGGAATGGAGAATGGTATTCTTTTAGATGTTGTGTACACAATGGAGAATGGTATTATTTTAGATGATGTGTCCACAACAGAGAATGGTATTCTTTCAGATGATGTGTACACAACAGAGAATGGTATTTTCTTTTAGATGTTGTGTTCACAATGGAGAATGGTAGTTTTTTAAATGTTGTCTATCTCTTTTAGTCTTACATTATTGGTTGCCTCACAAAACATTTTCCCACAGCATGGGGTGACAAATTTTGTGTCTGTTCATTTTAAGTGGGAAAACAAGTGTTGTGTTGGTTGTGTTAAAATAAATCTTATTAACAGTTTCTCCAAGCAAAAATGAAATATTCCACAAATTTCTTTCAGATAAAATCATGTTTTTGGTAACATTTAACCGGTGTACAAGTTAATATTACAGGCAGACTTTCCAAGTGGAAAATTGCATGGTTTACTGCCACTCTCTGTGTTCCCAAAGCACAGTGGATTTGCTTTGACTTTCAAAAACTTTGAATTTATTAGCAGCCTCGTTAGTGTTAACGTTAACTGCACTCACCCAGGATGGCCACCACGACGTCGTCCTTCAGGATCTCGATGGAGCCGCGGGACAGGAAGTAGAGGGCGGTGAGGACGTCGCCACAGTGGACCAGTGTGTCCCCCGGGGGGGCGTGGGTGGTTTTGAAGCGCATGGCCAGGGCACGGAGGCAGCCCTTGGAGGCCCCGTCGAATGCCTTGCAGTGCTGGAGCAGACTCTGATTGAGGTGGAGGCAGATGTCGGCCTGCAGGCACTCGGGGAAGCCCTTTAGCACCTGTGGACCAAACATGGCTTTGGTGGGCATTTATCATTTACACAGTCACCTACAGCGAGCAAGCAGGAGCAACAAAACGCACTACTGCGTTTTGGAGGCCAATCCAGTCCATGTATTTAAACATGCTCATGCATAGTTAAGAAAGACTGAGTACGTTTGCCTTTGTGTTGTTTTTCCCTTTTCGAAAATCATTCCACTTTTTCACTCAAAAGGACCTCTCTAAATCGCAGATTGTATATTATTGCCTTAATTCAGAAATCAGCAAAGTCAAAATGAAATGGGGCAAATGAATGAAACCCAGATAAATGAGATACAGACAACATTCTACAAACATTCAACAAAAACTTTGCTCCTGTTCTTGTTGCGTGTGAACACCAACACCGCTGTTTTCATTTTACACATTGAAATCTTGTAGTGCTATCAGCTTTTGTCAGTCAAATCAGTGACATCAGGTTTTTGTTTTTTCCCTACTGCACTGCATCGTGCTTGCTTGAGTAAGAAATCAAAACTCACCTCCATGCAGAGCGTTATGGTTGAGATATTTCACATAATCTACTACTACGGTGGGCTTAATGTTTCAGTGTCTGTCTGTTTCAATGTCTATGGAAGGCTGGACTTGAAACCTTGCAGGTTCAAATGTGAGAAGTACTGCTCCTGTACCCTAGAGCAATACAGTTAACCTGGAGTTAACTGTTAAGTCCAGCAGTTTAAATGGGTGAAGTGAAAGATTTTAATGTCTGCCATGTCTGCTAAGCAACTAAAGAGTAACAATGCATATATTTAAAAGCATATCCATTTACTCTTACCCATTGCAGTCATTGTGTCATGTGGTATTAGTTTAGTTTACACAGAGAATAATTGTTATTCAGTCTTTTACACAGTCATTGTATAACAATAATGAATAGACAACAACCGTTGCAGTTGAATAAGCAACTGTATACCGCTATACCATTATATTATCGTTAATCACAGGAGGAAATTATGACTATTCAAAACAACAAATACCACATGCTACGTCCACAAATCTGACAACTTATTTGAGAACACATTGAACAGTGATCAGGTTGGTGATACACAGGGGACAATAAAAAAGGGGAAATTTGCTCCGTCTCAAATTGGTGTACAAAGTGGTTCTGTGTCTCTTAAAACCCATCATTCCAATCATAAACTGCTTTGGAGCGCAACAAGTCAGTTAAACTTTATTTTGGATCGCTAACGTGATTCACATGAAAAGCCATCCACATTAAGGGTTTGCTAAGGTTTGTTGAAAATGTAAGCCACCCATTTGGTGTTAGCTAAGAGCTATTTAACATGTAAGCCACCCACATTTAGCATTTGCTGGGGTCTGGTTAAAATGTAAGTCATCCACAATTAGCATTTGCTTAGGTCTGTTGAAAATGTAAGCCATCCATATTTAGCGTTTGCTGGGGTCTGTTGAAAAAGTAAGCCATCCACATTTAGTGTTTGCTGAATTTAAGCGGTGCTTGCTCTCTAGAGCTAAGACTACTGAAACATGTTTATTTATTAAAAAGGTGTGAAGTGACTCATTTGAAAAGTAAACTGGCAAGTACGGCATCTCTCTGAAGTACACATATCTCTTAATTAGACACATCCAATTCACACAAAGGCATTTTTCAGTTCCCTGACAGACTGCCATGCTCAGATCAGCATGATTAATTTGGTTCTACGCGATATGAAAATGACGGTAGTGTCAGGTTTCATGCAAAAGCAACTGGGTGCAGCCGCATGCAAGTCAATCTGCGCCACAAACAGATTTATCTCAGCTCTAAGCACTCCTGATAATTAGAAGCAGGCAAATGCTCAGAGCTGCACTCACACATTGAGAAACAAATCACATGAAAGCTACAGGGTGCCACTATAGTGTATGTCACAGGATTTCCCTCTTTTATTCTGAATGAACAAGCTTGTCTTCAGAGGCAAACACAACTCTTCGGCATATCAGAATCACAAAATGTTATGCTCTGAATTTATTTTCTCTCTGCATTCTGGGATAAGGCAGAAGAATCTGCTCTTGTCCATTCAGAAGAATGGAGAAACCCAGTTTCAGAAACAGTTTGGAAGAGAAAGCTTTGGCGCCCCCAACAAAACCACTTAAGTAAAGATTCCTAGCAGAAATTTATTTTTATTTTTCAAAAATCAGTTTGATTCCCACATAAATACCTCCTACTCTTACCAGAGTGGTGGAGCCATTCCATTGGGTATGAAGCAGACATGAAAAAGACAGGTGTGTTATAAGTACATTGAAATAAGTCTGGAATTACAGGATTTGTAAAGTATGTTATATTTAACAAAATTTCATTCAGTGAGAATAAAATTTCAGTGCTACACTGATATTTCATGTTGAAAATAATAATTAAAACAATCCACCATTTGACAAAAACTTAAAAGACTCAAAACTGACGACATTTTTTTAAGAGTCATGGATTTATGAGTTTTAGAAAATACAGTATGTTTAAAAGGCTTTAGAAGGTCCTAGACGCAGAAAGGAGAAGTCCTCAGCCAATGACAGGCAGAGGACAGGCGCAGCAACTGGGCTCGGCGACGCCCGTACCATGTTCATGTCGATCCCGTTGGTGTAGGTCCAGGCGTGCTGGAAATACTCCTCCAGCCTCTGGCGCAGGGGGTTGGGGATCTGGTGGAATCGGATGAACTCCTTCACCCTCAACATCTGCATGTGGTAACGGGCCGTGCCCGAGTACAGCCGCTGGATGATGGCCGACACGTTGCCGAAGATGCTGGCGTACATGAGGGCTGCAGAGCGGCAACGGGGGGGAACAAAGTGCAGGCCGGTCACTGATCTCCTCCCCCCGCCCCCCAAAAACGTAGCCACCTTCAGGTCAGGGAATTCTCATGCGCTACAGCGGGACATGGTCTCGACTGGAATCGCTTTCAAATAATAGGCTTCGGACTAAGTAACATCTGCAAAAGATCTATTGCTGAGTCAGGGACAATATGAAGCATAAAACACCTGTAAAAATATTTGGCGTATATAGATGATGTATATAGAAAAAGGAACCCAGTATGTTTTTAACATTTTCGAGCACCCCAACAATGGAAGCGTTAAGATCAGACTCACAGCCTATCAGCATGACGCAGATGGAGAAGATCTTTTCCGAGTTGGTGTTGGGCGAGACGTTACCGAAGCCCACACTGGTGAGGCTGCTGAAGGTGAAGTAGAGGGCCGTGACGTACTTGTCCTTGATGGAGGGCCCGGAGCTGGGGTCGCTGTAGTTGTACCTCTTCCCGATCGACACCCCCAGGTTGTCCAGCCAGCCGATCTTGTGCTCCAGGTAGGGCTTCTCCACATTCCCGATGGCGTACCATATGCAGGCCAGCCAGTGGGCGATGAGGGCGAAAATGCACATGAGCAGCATCAGAACGGCTGCCCCGTACTCTGAGTAGCGATCCAACTTCCGGGCGACCCTCACTAGGCGCAGGAGTCTCGCTGTCTTCAGCAGCCCAATCAAAGTGGTGGTCTATGGGCACAAAGAACGCAGGCATCAAATTAGTACTGATGTAGGTTCCAGGGAATCTATTTATATTAATTGCTAATTGCTAATTGCAGTGCTGCCATCTTTCAAAAACGTCAAATGCTATGCAGCAAGTACACTCGCCCTTACATCACCTGTGTATGCACGTTTTTAGAGGATATTTGTCGTTAGAATGTATGCTATAGCTGTATTCCTAATGGTAGTACTGTACTAGAATTCCTTCCTATTAAAGTCAACAGATTCATAACCAAAAATGATTCATAACCAAAAAGGAAACAGTAACAGCAAGTTAGAAACATCAATGGGATCATAGAAAACTGAGACAGTTATCCATAAGACCATTACTGGTTTAATTTGATCATAATGGATCCTTTGTAGTTTATAATGTTAATTCTGGAATCTCCCATAGTTCTAGCCAAGACCAAATTAAAGCACAACTTCCAAAACAAGCTGGCAGCCTGACATACAGTATGTGGAAAATCCACAGCAGGGCTCTTAAACATTAAGGAGAACAGAAAGCGCTGGAGGGCCAGGCATTTCATTCTTAATAACAATAATGCATTTAAATTTCCTGTAACCGCTCAGCCCATTCAGCCTGACCCTGCAGGGCGTGAGGCAGGGAACACCTGGGATGGAATGGGATACTGCAGATCAGGAAACAGAAAGATAGACATAGCTACACAAACAGTGTAACAGCTTTGCCACATATTATCATAAAACATACACTCTGAGCAGCCTGCCCAACACCATTTTTACCGGCACCCTTCTGCGTAATTGGACCCAATCAGCAGGACCACTAGACCTGTACAGGAGACTGCCTTCTGTGACTGCTCTAATTTGAGTTTTAGTGCGGGCTTGATAGCGAGGCACGAGCAGTGGGGTCTGTCGGGCTACTGTGTATGGTTAGGAGAAGGTGGGGCTGAGCCAGGCTATGGGTCAACAAGTCGGCTGATGGCTCCAGTAGATACACCTCCTTAATTGAAGATGTTATATTTTCATCTTCACCTTCTTCCTTACAATTACTTAGCCAGCTAGCAGCCTTTCACTGATTCCGTAAATGAGGAAGTCAGTAAATGGCTTCTTTGCTTTAGCCAATAACACCAGAGGAAGCCATTGTAGCTCTCTCCTTCAGTAAAATAATGAATCATGAAACTTAAGTAGAAAATACATCTTTTGCTTTCAGTTTTCACAAGAGGCCAACAGACTCTACTTTTGATTGCTGTTCTTTGTCCACTATTCTGTCAGGAAAGGAGGTTATCTTGCTCTGTCCTTTGAAGCAGA
>JAOVYW010000001.1:11028481-11040504 GCA_025775045.1 Hiodon tergisus
GGTGTGATAAATATGACGAGTATGGTAAATATAAAGAGTGTGATGAGTATGGTGAGTGTGATGAGTGTGGTGGATATGATGGGTGTGATGAGTGGGGTGGATATAATGGGTGTGATGAGTGGGCTTTAAAAGAAAGCATGTGGGAGATTCCCTGTAATCAAAAGAGCCACACATGCATGCCAGCCACCATGGAAACACTGATCAAAGCAATCTCTCACACAGCAACTTCACCCTGTCAGTCACCTCTTTGGGTACACCACACAATAGTCATTTTATAACAGCTCTTGGATACATGGTCAAAATCCTAGCTATCATACTTAGTGCAGGTGCAGTGGGCTTGATCAGTCTCATGCTTTAAAGTAATTTACCCAAGTTCTTTTCACAATGTGGCAATATTACTTATCAGACAATCAATATCTGAATGACATCTCCTCTGTTAAAACAACCGGTCCTTAAAAGGTCATTAGTACTCGTATTAACTGCCATGCAGGGTTTTCCATACGGAAGGCTTTGCATTTCCAGTCTATGCAGGGATTATGGGTGTCAGTGCCGTAGAGGGAGAATGGCAGCCTAGGCCACCTGACCATGCCCGATCTTCTCTGATCTTCAAAGCTAAGCAGGGCTGGGCCTGGTTAGTACTTGGATGGGAGACCACCTAGGAATACCAGGTGCTGTATGTTCCTCCACCTTGGGTCAATAAATCTGCAGTCTCTGAGCCAGTCTCAAGCCTGGATAAAGGAGGAGGGTTGACCAGATGGGTGCAGATATGATGGTTGTAAGGAAAAAGATGTTTCAAATTAAAAGCAGGAACTGCTTTGAACACCTATGGGCATTGTGCCTATGGGTCTTCTTAAGATGAAGAAGAGGGTGATTTGTAGTTTGGTTGGACTGTTGTAGTCTGTGGCCCCAACAGCATGAATGCCACATTTTTCAACCTGTATGTTGATAACATCACAAACTTGTTAAAGAGGGGTATTCTCAAATTTGTTTCATTAATGTAAAATGTGGTTGTTACTGCATGTAAATAAGGGCACCCCCTGTGTAATCAGTGTAGGTAACACTGAACAGACAGTCCTTATGTTAATCCAAATTCCCAGGTAAGAAACATTGAGTGGGCTAAGCCTGCACCTGTGTCTCACACTTACAGGTGAGTGGACAATCTGTCAGAGAGCAGACTGATGATCCAAAGCGGGAGCTGCTGAAAATAACCCATCGCAGTTTTAGACTGTTAAATTGAGTGGAAATCGTGCTTTTCATGATTTGAAATAATTGTCATTATATAATATGGGTTAATTGGTGAACCATTATATAATATGGGTTAATATGGTGAATAATATGGTGAAAATGCTTTCCTTGTTTTGACCTTGTGCGTGCGTGCGTGAGTGTGTGTGTGTGTGTGTGTGTGTGTGTGTGTGTGTGTTCCTGTGTGTGCACGTGTGTCTGCACGTGTGTCTGTGTGGTGGGGGGGTTTGCTCCAATGAACCCCCGAAGGTCAGGGACCCCTAAACCGAGGCCACGCTCATTACTCTTGGGTATCAAGTGGCTTTAGAAACTGATTCCAGCAGCAACACAACACAAGCTGCTGGCTGCCCTCCGAAGGCCTTGCTGTGTGCAGCCTGTGAATGAGCATGAAATTCATCATATGTTTTGACAGTACTAGGCCATCAAGTAGCTTCACTTTACAGTGCCGCAGACAGTAATTAAAATGTCATTAAAAGTCCCAAAGACAACACAAGTGCCAATGAACAGAATTTTTTTTTTTTTTTAACAACAATAATAAAAATTATAGTTAAAATTAATTCATAATTGACATACAAAAAATTCAAAGTAGGTGAGGGGCAATAACTGGGGATTTTTTTCTATTGTTAAAAAAAGTGGGTAATTATGAGGGTAAGAGAGATAAGTGTGATGATATTAAATGAGGCGTGAATGGGGGAGATAATAGAGACAGCGTGGGTATTGTTAAAAAAAGAGACCACGAGGGGTGTATGATACTTCACCATTCAGTTAACGGTGACGCAGCCTGGGCAAGTGTAGCACCTTGACAGGACGGAGCGAAGGTGGAGTGAAATGATATAAATAGCACGTGTTTGGAAGGAAATGAACAGAAACAGGCCGATGGTAACGGGAATGGGGCAACAAGCAGCACACGGGGAGGAGAGGAAAACCCTGGGCGAGCGTTCGCGTCGCATGTCAACTGGAGGGGACCTGCTGCCTGGGAAAGAGGAGCTCTGCAGCAATCAAGACTACAGTGAGCAACAGCTAAGCCATCGTGATGACACAGAGCGCAGTGGATTTCCTGTCTGGATGGAGCCAGCCAGCACACAATGTGACTAGACCAGGGCCAGATTCAGGGAGGAACGTTGAGGACACTATGAGGTCGGGTGAAACTTACTAAAGGGGCAATTGGCTGTTTTTGGTGTTCACACTCATACTCACACTCACACTCACGCTCACACTCACAGCATGACAGCGTTAGCTCAGAGCATCTAATCCCAACCTGTGTGTCCGCACACTCGCACTGATGTGCTGGCTGGGTTTCCACTTGCGACTATGGAAGGTATGCCCACGGGGGTCCAAACAAAGGTTTACTAGTCAAAAATTAAATAAGTATAATAGTAAAGAAATTTAAGGAGAAATACAATTCGTACAATAAGCACAATTGGAAAAACTAACAGCAACAAATCACACCTCAAAAGCTACATACAATCAGACAAAAAAATCATACCAGTCCTTTGTGGGGGATAGATTTGAAATATGAAAAGTATGTCAATATTAAAATCCACTGAAAAACAAAGAAGCCAGAAATTCCTTAACATGGTATCAATGGCAGCAGTAGACTTTCAAAACAAAACAGTTTCTGAGGCAGATATGTGACTATTGGAAGTATTATTAACAAATTAACATGCCGCGACAAAGTGCTTACACTGAGGGAAATGTTGTTTTTACAGCGTGAGATCATATTAAGAGGTTCCTTCTCTGCCATAATTGGTTTTAAGCCAACAGCCCGTTTAAGGTATTTTGGTCTTGACAGCCCCAGGCAGAAACCTGTTAACTTTGGGGTAAGGTAATTCCTGTCGTTTCATGAACAACAAAACTGTCGTTTATATTCAAGGTTCTTGGTTCCTGGCTCCCAAGGTTAGCTGGGAACACAGTGAAATGGAAAAGACCATGATAATGATCGACCATTATATGACAGGGGAAAAGCTTTGGGTTAAAATGTATGAGGGGCAATAAAAGAGCTGTGTGGATGAAACCGTAAATCAGGGCTGTGCAGGTTTCAAGAAAAGCAACCTTGTGGACCTTCAATGGGGCCCTGACAGTGATCTGAAGGACCACAAATTGATGAACTCCGGAACCTTCTATACCCAGCAGAGGGCAGGATTGTCCATCTGATAATGAATCAAACTATCTCTTACACTTCAGTAGGCAGATCAGTATAGTTTCATGGTCTCTCATAAAAGCAGTTCTCGATATTACATAACGATTAATTATAAGGGAATACATATAAACACATCTACGCAGACATTTGCCTTTTTTGAGGTGAGTGTATTTTTTAAAGGACCACAATTTAACACAGAAGACGCAGTGCTTTGTAGGCATCTATATGCCAAAGTTAAAGACGTCACGTTAGAAAAATTACCTAGAGTTCAGTGTGCCCCACTTAATCCTCTGGCTGACACTGGCTGCAAGATCGGGGTTCTGAGGTATTTGGTGTGTCCTCTGGGGCCTCTTACATTCATATACTGGAACTGTGGCTTTCAGAACACTTGACTCTATCAAGGCTGGATTAGAAACGTTATCTTGTGCTGCATCAAACCTTGGCCCTGAAAACTTCTTTTATTTGTCTTTTACCCTTTTTGTTCTAGATATCTTTTTTGTTCACCGTCTCTAGAATCTCTAACAAGTATTGACTGCATGGACTGATACTATTCAAATGAAGTGGATTATCAGAAGATTAATGCGAAAGGGTCCTAAAACTGTATTACAGCATAAAACAGTTACTGTCCCTAGGATGGTTGCCCATTGGGATGTCGTCCCATGTACCTGCTAAGAATCAGGGGTGATTCCCCATGTCTGACGAGGACTCTCACCTGGCTCATCCCAGCCAGGTGAGAGTCAAGGAAAAACTGTAGGAGAAAGTATTCAGGTCGCCTGGAGGACAGTAGTGCTCCAGATTACCTTTCGCACAAATGAAGTTTCTCATCTCCTATCATGCCCGTCAAGGAATTCACCCTGTGCCCACTAGGTGGCAGTGAGCATTAAAGAAAAGCATGCTCCTCCTGTAGTATGCCTGCCGTTCAAGCGATTGAAGAATACCTCTGGTCTGCTTTTCACGTAATTATTCTGAGGGAAAAAAATAAAGAGTGCTTAATGGTGGTGTTTAATGATAATATTATAATACCTCCTTAAAACATATTCACTCTTGTAATAGATAGTGCTGTCTTTAAGAGGGAAATGTCACCAAATCTACCATTTATATAATTTGAATTATAAATCAGAGGAGAGAGGACTATATTCTAAGTTAATGAATATTTAAAGAGTAGAGTTTACAGATCAGCATATTGACAATAGAGGAATACTAATTTCCCCCTCTCTGTTTCTGATAAGAGGTTAAACAGAATGCTAACTGCATAATTTAATTCTGTTCAATTTTTTTACCTTTGATAATCTTTTCTGTCGGTTGACTCCTATGTATTATACCTTTATCTAAAAAGCATGGTTTCCAATCAAAACCAAAACCAAAAGTCAAAATTCTGAGTGTTAATGAGATGCTGTGTGCTCTGAATTTTACATTAGAATAAAGACTGAGAAATGTTCAGCCAGCCCTATGCCCAACACGCATATTCAGCATACCAAGAGGGACACGGTGGGTTGCAATTATAATATCTTTAAAATATTCATTTACAGTGGGCTTAGGGGGGAAAAAAGAAAAAAAACTTTTTTTCCTCAGATTTATCAGTGAAAGGATTTGGAATATTTCTGATAAGTGTGTGGGAATTATTATGACAATAATGGCCGAGATAATAACAGATTTTTCCCCCTCACTGAATGAAGTATTTCCGTTCTACACGTGGTGGAAGAGAGCGAGAGAGAGAGAGAGAGAGAGAGAGAGAGACAAAAAAGATCAATTAGTACTTGGACAGCCGTACGCTGCACACTTGGATGGCAGGCTGAAGGTTACTTTCTGTTTAAAAGCAGAGCATGAAAAGCCGGGTTTTCTCATTCCGCTGGCCAGTGCTTCTCTCTGCAGGGGCAGACCCCGAGCCGGAGAACGGTCTCTTAAAGGGAAGGGGGGTGAGCAGCGAGGAAATCAATATGATGTAAATTATTAAGAACGCAGGAATGCGGCTGCCTCCCACTGTCACACATCAGGGACGGGGAGGATGAAGGCTGCCAGGTGGATGTGCTGAGCTCGGACGCTCTCTCTAACACTCATTAGTAGCCCGGAGCCTGAGATCCCTGTTAGTGTAGAGGCAGGGATCACAGCGGGGAAGTGATAACCCAGGCTTCTCACATCCCGACTCTGCCTTCGCCCGGGCCTGTCCAGCCTCTCCCAGGAAGCTCATTAGTACGGGCACTGATGCATAAGAGCCCGTCATTAGCTGGGCTCTCTCTTTTTTCTCCTTTCTTTCCCCTCTTCATTTCTCTCCTCTGACACGGTGTCTGATGGAGGGGACCGGTGGCGCGGCGGGTTTAAAGAAGGTGTGCAGGGTCCGCGCCGTGGCAGCTGGGGAGGATGCAGCGATGGCTTTGTGTCCGTCAGGGGGCGGACGCCCCCCCCGCGCCTCTAACCCCTCCGGACCACGGAGAGCATGTCGGCGCTTGGCCGGGACGTGCGTCGTGCTCTGTCTCTCTCCTCTCCTTTGTTTGGTTCAGACAGCGGCCCGTGCCGCTAGCCAGGTCCCCCAAGCACCTGTTGGCTGGCTAACCTCAGACAGAATAAGATCTGGGGCTCCTTCCTCTTCTTCTCCTGGGCTGGAGGTGCTCCAGTGGGCATCTCTGCACGGAAAGCAGGAGGAGAGCAGGCCGGGAGGCCTCCTGGGGCTCCTCTTCTTCTCCTGCAGACTGACGAATGCTAGCCAGGGGATGTGCATCGCCTCAATGCCATGTGACTGTGCCCAGGTGGGCCCCCTGCACGGCAACACCGCCACTGATGAAATGGATCCACTCATTTATTTCAGGCAATTAAGCCAAAATTATCCAAGCAGACTTCAGGACTTTATTCTGAGAGCGTCGTATTTAGGCCTCCCATGTCCGTAAATTTGGGGAAATTCTTAAGTCGGAACTTCATTGGTGGTGAGACAAATGTTAAGTAACCACTCAGACACAATATCTAATCAACACAGATTTAATGCGTAAGCAAGAGTCACCCCTCCTAAAGAGTGAGAGCCCCACGATCATTGGATTCACATCACATTTATACCCATGCACAAACAATTCTTAACATCGTCATCATTATTCAGTGGAAAAATACAGCACACCCACACAGTAGTCTTCTGCAGCCCTTCCTTGAGGGCCTTAGCAATCTTTCATTTGTATATGGGTTGCGGCTATCCTACCCTGCAGTTGTTCTATGGGGCAGGAGGTTCTGCAGAACCGAGCGCTTCTGCTAGGTCTTGCACTCTGCTTGAAATATGCTCCGTAGACATGAGGCTTCCTCTTTTTAGTTTTGGACATACAGGGAACAGTTTTGAAGAAATGTTCAGCTCAGTCTGACCCAGTGTCCTGATATAACTTGCCTTGTTAAAGTTTTCCACACAAGCCGACAGTTTTAAGCTGGTTAAGATACTACTGAAGAATATTCACTCAAATAATAGTGTCGTGGTCAAGTATTCAATTCTTATTAATAAACCATAAGCATACACATAATTATTTCCATAACAGTACTCTCTGCCGTTCAGACAGATGCTTATTGTCAAGTATAAGTCTATAAATGTCTACGGAGGCCCGGCTTCAATCATGCCACAACGTGGTTCATCCTGGCCTATGACAAACAACAGTGTCTTAGAGATGACCAGTAATAAAAGATATCGCAGAGTGTTTTTTTCAGAGATACAAATGAAACGGTAAAACAGACTGAGCCCCAGCGATTCAGAAGGTTTACTGACGTCTGTTTCCTCTGACTGCCTGAGTGGAGAGCACATACTCCCTCATTCCAAATCCTGCTTCCCCCGGACCGACCGCTCAAATGAACTCTTAACAAAGTTAAGGCTGTCAAAATGAATGTGCAGCCACACAAACTAAATTAAAGTCATTTTTCCCCATCTCACATTGTAAAACATTGCAATCGTCACAATCCCAAGGGATATTGTAACAGTTTCTTCTTAGGCATTACTGCAAATGAAATGCCCCTGTCTCTCAAGATGTATGGACAGTGCCTATATAAGTATAAAAGTATTCACTCCCCTTGTGATTATTGTATTGAATCATACTGACCTTCATTTGACTTTTTTGACACTGATCAACAGAATAAGACTCTTTCAATTCAAAGTCAAAATACATTTCTACCAATCAGTATAAATTTATGAGAATTAGCTCCTTAAATGGAGACGGAGATTACCTGTGCACAGATTTGATCAAAGTGATTATAAATACACCTGTCTCTGGAAGGTCCACTTACTGGTGAGTCAATATCTTGGGTAAAACAACACCATGAAGACAAAAGAACACTCAAGCAGATCCAAGAAAAGGTTATTCATAAACATAAACATAAACATAAATATAAATCAGGAGATGGATACAAGAAAATGTCCAAGTCCTTGAATATTCCTCAGAGTACTGTGAAGTCAATTATTAAGAAATGGGAAAAGTATAGCACTGTAGTAAATCTGCCTAGAGCAGGCCGTCCTCAAAAACTGAGTGACCGTGCAAGAAGGGGGCTAGTTAGGGAGGCCTACAAGAGACCTATGACTCCTCTGAAGGACTTACAAGCTTCAGTGGCTGAGATGGGAGAGACTGTCCATACTACAACTGTTGCCTGGGTTCTTCATCAGTCACAGCTTTATGGGAGAGTGGCAAAGAGAAAGCCACTATTGGGGAAAGAAAACAAAGGAAATCTCAGCTAGAGTTTGCCAGAAGGCATGTGGGAGTCTCTGAAGTCTATAAGATTCTATAGTCTGATGAGACCAAAATTGAGCTTTTTGGCCTTCAAACCAGATGCTTTGTGGCGTAAACCAAACACAGCACATAACCAAAAATACACCAACCCCAGCGTGAAGCATGGTGGTGGTAACATCATGCTGTGGGGATGCTTCTCTGCATCAGGCCTGTGCACTCGCGATCCCCGCGCAACCTGACGGTGCTTGAGCAGTTTTGCAAAGAATAATGGGGATAGAAACCTCTCCACATAGGCTCAAGGCTGTAATTGCTGCCAAAGGTGCATCTACTAAATACTGACTTGAAGGGGGTGAATACTTATGCAACCAATTATTTTGTGTTTAATATTTGTTATAAATTGGGAGAAATGTATTTTGACTTTTGATATGAAAGAGTCTTTTTCTGTTGATCGGTGTCAAAGTCAAATGGAGTTCATTGATTAAAAAATTTTTTTTTCAATTGTAAAAACAAGGGGGTGAATACTTTTTATAGGCACTGTGTTTATTGACTTTAAACCAGGAACGATGTGCCATATTTATGATTGGAGGGTTTATTCTTTAAGGATAACACAATTAAACAATGGCAAATTTAGTTTGAATGTCCTTAAAACACCCTGTGTGACTTAACCAAGTGCTGTAATTAAATTTAGTCATTACACTGACAGAACACCTGACCTCTGACCCCGCCAGTTTCCACGAGTACATTCGTGGCATTGACACAGCACAACTTCCGCTGAGGCCCGGAGCCAGGGAGAAGAAGGACGAAACCGGGCCTCAGATTCACAAAACCCACTCAATACTACACTGATGAGCAATGGGTAAGATTCCTGTATTTAGAAAGAAAGGAATCAAGCCATTTAAAGCTGACTGCATCCTCTCATACAACACAAAACACATCTGGACCCCAAAGTCCATGCGCTATCCTTCCAAGATTATGTGTGGGGCAGTTCATTTGCCAACCCTGTCTAACCGATTAGAGTCTGGTCAGTGGGCACTTTTTTCTCCCCTCCTGCTGGGCCCCCATGTCGAACCCTGTACTGACACTCCGCTATTTTATACTTAGAGTAGTATAAAATTCAGATCCTCATCTGAAAAGGGAAAAAAAAAAAGTTTTATGTATTATTTCCAAAAACAGAAATGCTGAAGGCATTAATGGTGAGTGGGACTGGGTGGGGGTGGTGACTAAGCCGTTCGAATAACCGGCGGTATTCAGATCAGTTAATGTGCTACGACGTTTAAGCAGCCAAGAAAAGAGGAGGCATTTTCGCTTTTGTGAAAGTTTGCTGAAACAAATCACATCAGCTTAATGCACTCTGTCTGCGGCGTGGCTGGAATCCTTCGTTCCAATTACTCCCGGGCCCGGGCTCACAGAGACTCCCGCTGACCGATTCACCGGTGATTGTTTCCTGTCACACAGGCCCCAAAACCCTTGTTAGGGTAAAAAAAAAAAAAGAGAGAGAGAAAGAAAGAAAGAAAAAAAACCCCGCTAGAATTCTCTCCACCACTTCCATTAAATCCGGTGGACATTGCCGGCAATTAGTTAGGGCACGGAGACTGTGAAATGACAGGACGGGACACGGCTATTGCCATGCGTGGACAGTGTGGGCTCGCACGCTGCCTGAAAGACTCTACAATGTTTGTTAACCCCCGGGGTCAGCGCTGATTCACTTCTGCAGACGGAAAACAAGATTTATGTAACACAAATCAATAGGACTGGCAGGCTTTTCCACCATTGCGGACACGCGATTCAGGCACCTCTCTTTATCAGTTTAACTTGACACTAATGTATTTTTATTCCTGTTTAACCCAGGCAGTGATGAATCTTTTGGTGGAGCGAAACAAATACGTTTGTTCATCGAGAGACTCGCCCGGCCCTAATTTGTCTGGGCAGACAAGCCAACATGCAGAGGCCGATGCAATTGCTCGTTCTCCTGGAGAAGGCCTATCAGTCTCTCTGTTCCTGGAGGGTCTTTTATCTAATGCACGTCATGTCTACCATTGTGCGAAGAATCTGTAATTTACATCCCTCATCCAGATATCAAGGCAGCTAATGATAGTGTACGTTGCTGGGCTCTGACTCCGCATTGCCTGAAGTAAATTATAATAAGCACAGTATCCAACAGCCATCTGAACGGAGGTCCTTTATTGAGAATCTCACAAGTCCTCTTGAACCACTGGACCGTCAACTCTGATTTCATTAATATTGCCTGTCAGAAAAACACAATGGGGAAGGACCCCACACACACACACACATATGCACACACATAACCACTCACAATTAAGCACACATTCACTCACACACCGCAACACCCACACACACATATGCACACACACATAACCACTCAGAATTAAGCACACATTCACTCACACACCGCAACACCCACACACACATGCATGCAGGCACACATTCACACACACAAACACGCACAATAACAGACATTCACATACATACTCAGGCGCACACACACACACACACACACACACACACAGACATTCACATACATACTCAGGCACACATTCGCACACACACACACACACTTACAGACATTCACACACACACACACACACACATACACACAGTAACAGGCATTCACATACATACTGAGGCGCACACACACAGACACACACTTACAGACATTCACACACACACACACACACACACACACATACAGGCATTCACATACACACTCAGGCACACGCCCACACATATTCCCATGAACACGAACGCATACACACCCACGCTCACACGCACACTCACACGCATACGCAGACACTTATACACACGCTCATGCCCACCATACCCACACCCGCGCCCACTGTACATAATGTAAAAAACCCACAGTGCCTCTGCAGGATGTCTGACGATGTGCTGTTTGTTACCTCCCCCTCATCACTGACAAGCGTTTCTTTCTCAGCACGCTCAGCACGCTCAGCCAGAGAGGGGAACACAGCTCGGTACCAGAAGTACTTCAATTGGCCGCGCGGCTTGTGAAACAAAATCCTGTGACAGAGGAGAGTGCGCGGTCCTGGTGATAAACAGGCAGTCTGCCAGCACCGGAACCCTGTACTGCATCACTCTGACACGCCGGGGAGGGCTACGGGCGACCTGAGAGGAAGTCACTGTCTCTCCCGCTGTGATCTAGTTTGCAGGAAATTCCAGCCTGCATTGCAGACATGAGTGGAATTCGTCCTAAAACTTCTGGTTGCTATGGCTTGGGCGGTCCATTTCATTGATGTGTTGTTTTCCCGCCAGAGAGCTCTCAGTTGAAGAGTGACTGACCGGGAAGCCAAAGGACATAAACGTGCACAGGAGACATTGATCCGGTCTACGCTCTTATGCCAATCCATTTGATTGCTCCTTTCAAGCGCCTTTCCCTGGCTGCGCATAACACCTTGCCGTCTTTGTTGTGTATCGCCCCAAACTCCAGCGCCATAAAATCCCTTCCCAGGGGACACACACCCACACGCTGATACATATTGTCCCCACAAAGCAACACGCAAACACACCTCTGTACACAATACGGTGAGAACACAAACAGCATTTAGCAGACATGCTAAATTTAAACAGGTTGCCAATGGCAATAGATAACCTCAACACGTAGCACGGGAAATACAGCTGATGATTGGGCAAACTGTTTCAGAGAACTGTACAGGAAGATTAAGGTAGAACTAACTACTGACTAATAAATCACCTCACTAGCACACCACCGGGAGCATCTGCAGTACATCGACTGAGTATATATATCACGAGAATTTAAGCAATACAAAAAAAATATTATGTCCTGGACGGAGTTAATGTGATTCACTGATGTTAAGCACCAAACAGTTATGAATTAAATCTATGTATTGAGGCATGATGAGAAGTGGCTCCAGAAAGTGCCATTCAACGGAGTGAAAACCTTTAGTGTCCCATAGAACAACATA
>JAOVYW010000001.1:11040604-11052362 GCA_025775045.1 Hiodon tergisus
CGACAGAAAACCAGGATGGCGCTAATGCATGACGCTTTGCAGTATATAATTTAGCTAATGCATTTCCCCCCGCTCCCGAAAACGCTCGCACATTTTCCAAATTTGCCGTCGTAATCTCCATGACAGAAGACATTAATTACAGCTGTCAGTTGATCGTTCCTTCCGCACAACATCTCTGATTAAAATTTCACACATTACAATGATGGGCTACAGCGCTACAAGCTGTGAAATTTACTCAGCAGTCAGTGAGTTTGGATTTTATTCTTGAGAGATTCACAGAGCATAAAAAAGCTGACTTATGATCTACGACAGCCGAATCAAAGCCTTGAGTGCTTGTGGAAAAGCTTTAATTACATGCAAATGGTAATATATCTCAGCAACATATTCATTAAAATATTGTGTAAATGAAGGGACAACAAAGCAATAACTTCTCTCCTGATACGTTGGTTCAAATTTCATATTTGAGAAGTTTAATTAAGCAATAGATTATGTTTTGAAGGGAGTGTTCAATTTAATGAATCCCTCGAGTAGTCTGATAAACACTGAAATAGAATCAAAGCATTCATCTCTTTAATGGATGGGAGAATTAAGAATGTAAATGGTCCTGAGTCTTCCGTTTCAGTGCTCGTGGGAATGTTTGCTAGATAAAGATGACATTTATGTAACCTGCATTATACATGTATTTTGAAAAACACGAATGCTATTTTAGGTGTTGTTTCAACATCTTCAAGGACACCCACCACCATTCGTATCTGTGACATTAAATGTCCCTGATGGTCGACACAACTGAGCTACCCGTTTTGCAGTCCACCACCACCACCACCCCTTCCCCCTTTTTTTCTTACTGTCTTCTTCAGCACCTGCATTGCAAGCGTGGTTCAGAATAGAGGGACAGCAGAAGGTGTTAATGTTAATGACGGCTGTAGTTAAAAGCATGGAAAAACTAGCTATACCATCACTTCCTACGAACGTCGTTGTGATTCAGATCTCATTAAAAAAGACTAAAATATAATAGAAAGGCGGAACATAGGTAATTGAAGCTCTTGTTCAATTATTTATCATGGCTCCATAAGAGGAATGTGTCACTGACAACAATTATGAGCCATTTGTGTTGCACAGAGCCGTTCGGAATCAGCACAGAGTCATTCTGCTGGGCACCACCATGTGATGGAAGTCTGCTACGTGCCTAACAACCCCTCCTGTGTGTCTGGCTGTTGTTTTTTTCCCTGTCCACTTTATTGTTGACCGCGCCAAGGCCATGCAGCTCCTGCTGTTCCCAGCAGAGTGGAGATGCTCACGCTGAACGCCAGAATGCCAGCTCCTATCAATCACAATTTCAAAGAGCAGTCAGTGGCCATCAGTGCAAATCTATTTGCCCCGCAGATTTGTTGGCGAAGTTAGCTTGCTCGTTTTTACGTAAGCCGAACATGTGTCAGACAGTGTGTGCGTGTGTGATGTAAAAATCTCCTCAGACACTGGACGCGCATTGAGCGTCCCTCAGTTCATAGGCGACCCGTTGCATGATCACCACGGCATCTGAGGACACATCTCAGGGCACATCCCGGGACACTGAGATGGGACACAGGATGCTAAATAAGAGCACCTGTGATGCGTTGACGGCTCCATTAAAGTCATTATTGCATCTGAACTATTTCTAAATCTCAATGAAACTGCTATGCTCTGGGTTGCCTCCAGTAACCATGTAGTGGGGAAGGGGTCCGGCCTGTCTGAGGTGACTGGTGCACTCAACCAGCTGCAGAGAGAAATTTGCCCAGCGTGAGACTGCAAAGACAGTCTCCTCTCTTACTCCTGCGGCCACACACACACACACACACGCAAACACACAACCACACGCGCACACACACACAAACACACGCAGACACACACACAACCACACACACAAACAGAAACTCAAACACACACACGCACGCGCGCCATATCGATTACCCCTTCTCCACAGGAGCAAACCCCACCGGTGTGTGTTTATATGACATCGGGTAAACACAGCGCATGACTTGAGATGTCCCGCCTGCATTTCATTTCTCTCTGCTGCCCCTTCTCAAATCTGCCCACGACCTTTCCACGTTCCCTAATTTCTCCAATCAGAGTCGAAGCAGGGCCACCGCCCATCAGCTTCATTATGGAGTACGTCTCCAATCACCTCCCATTCCTACCGTCACAGTTTTGCGCTCTGTCTGCCCTCAATCGTGCCGTATGAATTTTGCTGCAGTGATTGTGTTTGCAGGTGGCAATACATTAACGGCCTGAAAGCTTCCCTAATACTATCCCTAACACCGGGCTGGGAGGCTTTCATCGATTTGTGCTAAATTTATTTTAACATTCTCGGTCATGCAGCTTCATATTAGAGTGGTGACTTCTGTCATATTCATTCAGTATAAATGACCCTGTATCAGCAGCAGTTTGGAGTGCTAGACAGGATCAGGACCTAAGACCAAATGGTTACAGGATTGTATCCTGGGCAAGGCATTTGACCCTCAAACATGATACTTTGTGTCAGTAAACATCCTGCCGTATTAAAATTTAAGGGTTCAAATGTAAGCTTTGCAACTTCTGGACCCTCTGAATGATTTTTAAATTCAATAAATCAATAAAATTTGATTTATAAAAAGATGGTCTGTGGTTTGGCTGAGATGGGAGCAAAGCATTTTTTTCCATTCACAAAGAATAGGGGTGCACACCAAGCCCACTGACCAGCTACAGTAACTACCCTAAGCATGTCCACAGCTTAGTAACAGTAACTAGGCAACACAAGCCCACTGGTTAGC
Organism: Hiodon tergisus; assembly: GCA_025775045.1. NCBI lineage: Eukaryota > Metazoa > Chordata > Actinopteri > Hiodontiformes > Hiodontidae > Hiodon > Hiodon tergisus. The sequence goes on from JAOVYW010000001.1 coordinate 11,043,391, forward strand.
AGCAGTAATTAGCCGATGCAAGTCCACTGCCCAGTTACAGTAACTAGCCAAACCAAGCCCACTGCTTAGCTACAGTAATTACCCAAAGCAAACTCAGTACTTAGCAACAGTGTCTAACCAAAACAAGCAACAATAACTACCAAACCAAGCCCACTGCTTAGCTATGGCAACAACCCAAAACAGGCCCACTGCATAGTAAAAGTAACTGGCCAAAGCAAGCCCACTGCCCAGCTACAGTAACCAGCCAAACCAAGCCCACTGCTTAGCTACTGTAATTACCCAAAGGAGGCCCACTGCTTAGCTACTGTAACTATCCAAAGCAAGCTCAGTGCTTAGCAACAAACACTAACCAAAACAAACAACAGTAACTTCCAAACCAAGCCCACTGCTTAGCTACTGTAATTACCCAAAGGAGGCCCACTGCTTAGCTACCGTAACTACCCAAAGCAAGCCCAGTGCTTAGCAACAAAGACTAATCAAAACAAGCAACAGTAACTACCAAATGCAAGCCCGCTACGTAGCTACGGTAACTACCCAAAGCAACCCCATAGCTTAGCAACAGAAACTATCCGCTTAGCTACAGTGACAACCCAAACCAAGCCTGGACCAAAGTGGTGGGCTCTATCACACTGCCGCCCGCCTCTCTGCAACTGAGGTACAGGACCATCCTAAACTCCACGTTGCCATTTAGTTCTATTGAAAACGACACCAGATAAAAAAACAACCTCCAATGCCCTGGTGGCTGTGCTCCCCAAGCTGATATTGGGGATATTTGAGCTTGTAAGCCGAAGGTGGGGAACCCCAATTCTGGGAGACCGTGTGGGCTTCTGGCCTCCCAACAACCTCTCAGTTAGCAACGCATTCACACACCTGGATCAGCTGGTGAGGGGATTTCCCAGCAACATAATTACTCAAATTAAACAGTTAAGGGGTGAGGTAGAAAAAAAACCAGCAGATCGTGCAGCCCTTGGGAGCTGAGCCCCCTCCCCCCACTGTAGGCTAATCAACAGGAAAAAAAATTTTTTTTTTTTGCAGGCAGGTACAGTGACTGGCATCAGTCATGTGTTGCATTCACTCACTCTACCTTAGTGGGTCTCTCAGAAACGTTGTGTTTCGGAGAGTGAAATGTGTGCCACTCTCACCATGTCAGTCAGGTCTCGATGTCTTCTCACTCTGAAGCCCCCAGAACACAATTCATTCATGGTTCCAGGTAGCCTAGATTAGCTGCCCCTCAGCTAAAAGAGCCAAATCTTTCACAATCCAAATATATTAGTAAAGTATTTCAAACAAACTTCTCAAGCAAATGTCAGCGTTCGGCTAAAATAAAGTAAGGGTTGTTTATATTTTAGGATTGCAACAGTGGTATTTTATTTGATTGGTTTTGATTTGATAGCGGAGCGCAGGTGTTATCAATTAAATTGTAAGACGCCTAATTGTGTTCTTAATATTACATTTCCAAAAACTGAAGTTGTGTGATGAAGTTGTGCATCCATTTTCCTGTTATCGCGACTGAAAACGGAGCATTTTAAATGTACAGTGAAAAGTTTGGGGTCTGAATTGGGAGCATATATAGCCTGACTGGTCATGCCATTTGTTCTGGGTCAAAACACTAGCCGAGTGAAAAAAGATTTTATCATTTTAAAATAATGAAAATACAAATTTACCTTTTATTTTATAAAAAATAAAAACATTTTAAAATAAATTAATTAAGAAAATAGGTGAAATATATATTGAACCCTTAAAAAACAGTCAAGCAAACAAAAGGCCATATGCCATATTTTAAGTAAAGCAATATAAATATATATTTGTATTTCAATCTTACAATAAGGTAGGCGAAGAAATAAACATCCAGAAAATTGCCAATTTGACAGATAATTACTTTTAATGTCCTTATTTTATATCTATCATGTTCTAAATCAACAAAACATCAGCTTAAGAATGATAGCCTCATAATAACAATTTCATTTGGAAGCAAAGATCATCATCTGCATTTTACTAATTAAAAATTAATGTGGTGTTAACCAGAAATAGGACTTAGTGAATGGAAGACTGCATGCATAAAAACAGGCCTCTGATTCATTTCCATTCTGCACAGCTGAAAACTCCCCTAAGTTCTGAGATGATTTCCGAGACTTCCAGGGCTCTCTTTGGGTGTGGCCGAGCCCGCCCTGAGATCTGGCCCTGGGCACCACGGCAGGGAGGAAACTGGATTGTGTCTAATTGTTGGCCTTGGGGCAGCTTAGCGTAAACGCCGCTGGCTGGGGCTCCCCAACGATTGCGGTTGGCCCAGGAACACACTGAGTAACCCAGGAAAGCGGCACTCAGCATGGCCGGCTGCCAATGACACCTCAGCATAACAAGGTTACAGCTTCGTATGAGCAAAGCTGGTGATGTCTAGGTGTCGTTCACAGCCAATAACAGCTTTGAGCAGGCATGTGTCTGCAGCGCAACGGAGAAATGACAGCATTATCACTACTCTGTGGACATCCCGGGGTTCAGTTCAGTCTACTGCTACATTGGATATTCCTCTGTACACACCTAAAAACCGTCTTGCGGGGCATTCCGATAGAAACGTTTTAGGAGTGTCACCTGTATTTGATATTTGTCATTGCCCTAAAGGTACACCGGTCTGGTCCAGATATGTCTTATGGTGAGACATAAAAATCGGGCTGCTCCGGACCACGGAGGCTGGTGGTTAACAGGGCCACAAAATGACTGTGGGCGGGGAAAGGGAAAGGGCGATGGAGTATGGGATCGACCGAGATTAAGCCATCATTGAAAGCTCAACGCTGAGAGCAATCAGCCCATCCAGAGATTGTGCCAGGAGGCATGGGCGTGGGTCCGCTGTGCAAGGCGCGTGCCAAGAAAGCTGACAGTGACGGGTGCTGGCGATAAAGTGCTGGAGTGATGCTGAAGGACTGCCCCGCTGGCAGATACTTCAGGGAAGCATAGCCTTGCATTGGACCTGGTGGATCTTCCTTTGTCAGGGGTAGGCTTGTCAAAGGAGTTGAAGAAGCTTCAAATGACCTGATGAAACAAAGCTATTGACGGGAATTGCAGAAAACTGATCTAGATTTTAAAACTACTGATGTAGTAATTCAAATAAAAGTAAATTGAGCCTTAATGGAAATGGAGCTTGCTAATGCCTTGCCCCATGGATTGGATCAAAACAATAACCAATTCCCGAAACCTGGCATGAATGGCTTGCCTGCAGGACTACTATGATTGGGTAGCTACAAGAGCCAATGAAACTAAATTGACAGTATTGTTCCAACTTGTCTTGGCCAGTGAATTTCGGGCAGAAAAAAAAAGCAACAGTTCAAAGGCCAGCCTACTGTGGGTCTCACTCGCAAAGGTGTCCTCCATGCTGTTACTGCGATTGTTTTGCACAGCAATATGAAAGACACATCTATTGCAACCCCACGGCTCCAGATCCAGAAAGACACGGTACAGCATATCAGGACATCCTTTCATCGGTTCACAGAGAGCACCCCATTCTTTAGGTGTCTTGGTAATTTTGATTTCTGCCTTTCAACTATGTAGTGATCTTTCATCTCATGGTTACAATGCTTCTGTGTATATGGGAAAATTCCTTTTTATGTATTTATTTAACATTGCTCAGTATACATGGTAACAGTGCTCTGTATATATGATAACAATGTTCGGTATATATGGTAACAGTGTTCTGTATATGCGGTAACAATGAACATTCTGTCTTGTTCTGTATATATGGTAACAGTGTTCTATTTATTTAGGTAACATGGCTCTATACATATGGTAACAGCGATCTGTATATGACGTAACAATGAACATTCCGTCTTTGTCTTGTCACTAAATTGTGCTTGTCACTACAGAACCCAATTTTTATACAAACGTGGGTGTCATAACAGTGTTAATATTGTGGAATATGTAACACGTAACATCTCATTTTTGCATCTTACTGCGCTTCCATTTATATAATCAATAAAACACTGGATTTTAAGTGGTGAGACTATATTTGTCACCAATGAAAACAAACCACCATTCGTAAAGTTTTTCGTAAAGAAAACGAAAGCCCACAACACGTACGTAACAACCATGAGTAAAAAAAGGAAAAATCAAACGATGACCCTCAACATTAATGTCAGCTCAACTCATTTGTATTCAAAGCAATGTTACAAATCACAAAAAAAGTCTGATAAGACCTGAAGGGAAAACAGCTTGTAGAAACAGTGGTTTTAATGCAAAGGGGGAAAAGACATAGCGGTACATGTAGGATATACATGTCAACGTGTTCCTCTTTTCTACAATAAAAATCAAAATTTGTCCCCAAAGTTAACAGTGTGCACGTATTTATTTTTTACACATTTCGAGATACCATGTGGTTTTTGTTTAATATGTCCAGTTGTATAGTCTCCATGACAAACTAAAAAGCAGATTAATTCGATTAATATGCAGGACTAAATTAAATGAAGCTATTATCGATACTCCACAACGATGTCTAATGTGGCAATGTTTTCTGTGCCCGGGGTAGGTGACACTGGTCTTACATTGAGAAAAGCACAGTTGTGTACATGTCCTGATTGCAATGTTAAAGATACAAAGCAGAGCCCAGCAGTGGAAGTCCGCTTCTCACCATTAGCACATTCACTATTTTATGTATGGAAGAATGAACAACCACTCAGCCACCATTCTCACAAACTTTTAAAAACTGCATTTAAAGCCTGTTCTTTTTTTATGTGCAGTGCTATATAAATTGCATGGTTGACCAAATGGAACTAAATGTAATTAAGACCTACACAAGGTTAATTTGGTCGCTAATGGTATTAAATAAGCAAATGGAAATAGTTCATTTCTAAATAGCAATTCATTAAACTACAGATATTGGAATAAGATACTATGAAATTACACGAAGCATATGCACATTAACAGTCATTAGTAATAGATTCATATATCTGACTTAGCAAGGCTTTAGAAAAATGTCATAAGGTGATATTCAGTGCTGCATATCATTAATCATCGTTTCTGTAACCTTTTAATAAAACCTAATATTTTCAATGCTTGTATACACATCCTGGCTTTCTTTCGGGTTTTAGTCAAGGACTTTAAATTGGGAGACCCAATTAAAATCTAAACAGGAAACAGAAATGGGAAATACGATTTTGGTTTTAGGTTTTTATAAGTGTTAAAGTAGATGTCCTGAATTGAATCCACCGATCCTTTTGAAAATGCTTTTTGTGTTCAGCAATACTAATTTGGATTGTGATTTTCTTTGTTAACGGTCTCTACATTTGCATTCAGCGACATCTCTCTGTGGTTCTCAAGGCTGTTTTTAAGTGATCTTTAGAAATGTTTGGTGCTGTACTAAGGGGTTTGAATGGCATTGTACCCTGCCTGTTCACCACTGAACCCACCTTCCAGCTCATGGACAAGAGCTGCCTGAATTGTCTGACGGACTCTTCTGCTCGCTAAAGCACTATTATAATCACACAAAGAGTCGTCTTCATCAATTTTCAGTCAAATGCCAGTGAAATACCATTTAAAAATTCAAACAAATTAGAAGGACAAACAGTTCTAACAGTTGTATAAACACTATTTCACGTAGCATCAAGTCTGTCTTATAAATCCTTGCACAGGCCTCCTCAGTGGCTCAGTTGCTTGCCTGAGCCCTATGAGCTGGAATTAATCAAGCTCTTCTCATTAGCTGATTGTGACCAGGAAGAGTACAGTGGTGGCGCACAATTGGCAAAGCGTTGCCCAGGCCGGGATGGTTGAAATCGGCAGGGCTTCTATCTGCTTGTTGATAACGAGCATCTCCTGTTAGCTTACCGGGCGCCGGCAGGCTGGCAGGCCCATCGAGAAGGACGTGCCTCTCCTCCAGTCACTGAACCTCTCTGTCGCCTGCAGAGTGGAGAAGAGATGTTTGGCTCGAAGGCGAATAGGTTTCGAAGATTCTTTCTTAGCCTTCCCGGTGTGGAGGAAGGATTAAGCAGATTCTCTAAACTAAAACGTGGAGCAAAACAGTTATAAATAATTGGTGATTCCAATTTTATATACACATACATAAATACATAAGCCTTTCATCCAGAGTAGGATTGAGGCTAGAGCTCCTATACAGAACTCAAAGTTCCAAACATTCCGTGCCTGATTCATGTGAATTCACTATTAAAATAAAACTAACAAATGTAACAAAAGTGATTGTAATCAATGGGAAAACCTGCTACAGAAAGAGCCTTCTTTTCATAGCCTGGTGAAAAGTGTGCTCAGTTTTATACTGAATGGCCCCCTTCACTTAATGGGTTAATGAGAGAATTGTCTACTTGGACCTCAGAATAACCCATTAAGCCCCAGTTGTTTGTGCTCAAATTTTAAAACTTTCCAGATAATCTGACCGCAAACTAGCTAGTTAATGAGATTTTTAACTCATTCAAGAAAGCTTTTTTAAATACAACCTTTCTCTATTACAACGGTTATTCATGCAGTTATTTGCCATCACAAAACTTCCAGAGCTATCTCATCGTCAGACTGGCCATCCACGCATCTCTGGATTAGTCTATAGATGCATTCATAATGATAATCATACGCAGATAGCATGATTTTCCTTTATTGGACAGACAGCTGAATGAGTTGTTGCTTAATGCCCCAAACTGATGTGCTACTTTGTGAATTTGATTGCAATTAAAGTAGCCCATACAGTAATGATTCAAGCATATAGTTATCGCTTGTATAAATGAATCGCATCGACATGGTTGTTATTATCTGCAATAGTTGGATGGTATTTATTTGACTTTCAAGGATAATTAAACTGTATCATATATTGTTTATGTTATAAAAAATTATTTTCCCGAATTTTCGACATGAAGGTCTATGGTTTAATTGCCACCATATCCCCTCTTCCTTTCCGACTGCCTATTACATTTCAAATTGCTACACATACTGACCTCAGGTATTGTCTTAAAAGAATATATATATAAATTTCATATCCAGTTTTTTAAACCTCATTTCAGTTAACAACCCGACGCCGAGAGAAAGGGTTTATTTCAGGTGCACGTGTGCCATGTGAGCTAATTATCAATCCTGTGGGGGGGGGGGGGGGGCAGCAGCACCATCAACACCCATTTATGCACCAGGGGCTATTAGAACTTGTGGAGTGGGCTGTCTTAGCAGGTCCCAGGGGAGCCTTCCACGTGACCCAAGGAATAGCTGACACAAATTAGAGAGCCCAAATGTGCGCATGCTGCACACATCGCCATACCGTTTAACTGTTATGGGAGCTAATATATAAACGGTTTAGAATGCTGGTCATGCCAAGAATAGCAATGAAAAGGACAACTAGACAATAGCCTCGAACTGGACTGTGACAGGCTAATTATTGTGCCTTCCTTGTAAAATCTCTTTACATAGGTCACCTGGAAAGTGTAATTAAAAATGCATTATAGATTATTTTTTTATTGAGGCAATTAAATTAAAAAAGCTGAAAGTAATTAAGTGCTGAGATGATAATAATAATGTTGGTCAACAACATTTATTTGAGGAACGGGGTGTTGTAATGCTCTGCGCATTCGTACGGATGGCATGCGGTTTGATAGATGTGTCACTCCAGAGCATTAAATGAAAGCCAATTAAGTTTATAATGTCAAACTTAAAACAGAAATGAGTTACAGTATTATTATCTGAAAGCTAATTGCAAGCAAATGCTAAAATGATTTACATCACTGGACCATTTCAGCATATTAAGCATTTAAATATAGGCTACTAACAATTTGTGCCACCCAGTTTATAATTACGTTAAATGGGTCTTATCTGCGCTCCGAGACTACTTTGGATTATCAGCGTTTGGACGAGACAGACCAGGCCAAATTGTATTTTTTTTCACTGACATATGCTCACGTCCTATAGCCTACAAAGACAGAAAAGGAAGAGATAATTTTCTCAGGTTAAACCCCACAATTGCTTCGTTAAAAGGTAGAATGAACCGCCACACTATTGTGTCCCTGCTTTGTATTCGAAAGCAGGCTGACTTGGGTCTGTGAGGCATTCGAATCCACTTGACTCTGAGAGCAGAAGATCTTCCTTGCAAACACACATGTAGCAGACACATTCACTGAATTGATCCCCCAATTGTGGCAGATAACTGAATTCAGATGATATGTTAATACAGAGGGGGATGCATTGCCCTGTTTAGCATATGTAGCAATTGCCTTCACAAGACTTATTGTTATTCATCTTGCGCAGTTCTAAACAGAGCAATAATAATGTAATTGTCAGGTAGAAAAAAAATAAGTAAATTTGCATTGGCTTTTAAGGTCAAATTTAGGGTGTTAAGGAAAAAATTAACCTCTGTCAACAAAGATAAAGGTTATTGTTTCGCCAGCCTAAATCAACCTTTCAATACAGCACAGGGACGAAGGGCTGAAAATAACACTTAGCATTCTCACATTCAAATTTAGTCGTGATAAGGAGTAGTGTTGTTTTAATTTACTTCTATAGCATTAAACACACCTCCCAGTTCCAGTGGTGAACATGATATTGGTGAAAGGGATTTAATCTGGATCATTACGACATTTAATTGTTTGCTTACACTGAACCTAATCTGTAAATCCACAAGAGCCGGTAAACAACCGAGACAAGGCCCAAGTACTTGGTGGGAAATTTATATTCTGTGAGCATCGCTTGCCTGGAGCTAAACTGTCTACAACACCAACTGAAAGCCTTATCCACAGGTGTACAATCAGCAACAGAAGTAATAGCCCCTTTATCCACAAGTCTAGATCATCTCTAAGGTGCAGGACTGAGACATTGCCGCGCTACGGTTCTGAAAGAAAAATTATGGTTGAAATGTCTTTTTATAATTTTTTTATATAGCCTAATGCAATAGGCAACTTACAGAATTTCAGAATATATTCACTGTTTTTATGACTGCAGTAATTTGTGGTGTGGGTCCCTGCAGGAGTTGATGGGAATTAAAAGGTGGATAAAGCAGCAAAATGGGC
>JAOVYW010000001.1:11070961-11087008 GCA_025775045.1 Hiodon tergisus
GAGTGTGTGTGTGTGTGTGAGTGTGTGAGTGAGTGTGTGTGTTTATGTGTGTGTGTGTGAGTGTGTTTATGAGTGTGTGAGTGTGTGTGAGTGTGTGTGTGTGTGTGTGTGAGTGTGTGAGTGTGTGTGAGTGAGTGTGTGAGTGTGTGTGTGTGTGTGTGTGTGTGAGAGTGTGTGTGAGTGTATGTGTGTGTGAGTGTGAGTGTGTGAGAGTGTGTATGTGTGTGAGTGAGTGTGTGTGAGTGTGTGAGAGTGTGTGTGTGTGAGTGAGTGTGTGTGTTTGAGTGTGTGAGTGTGTTTATGTGTGTGAGTGAGTGTGTGTGAGTGAGTGTGTGTGAGTGTGGGTGTGAGTGTGTGAGATTGTGTATGTGTGTGAGTGAGTGTGTGAGTGTGTATGTGTGTGTGTTTATGTGTGTGTGAGTGTGAGTGTGTGAGAGTGTGTATGTGTGTGAGTGAGTGTGTGTGAGTGAGTGTGTGAGTGTGTGTGTGTGAGTGAGCGTGTTTGAGTGTGTGAGTGTGTTTATGTGTGTGTGTGAGTGTGTGAGTGAGTGTGTGAGTGAGTGTGTGAGTGAGTGTGTGTGAGTGAGTGTGTGTGAGTGTGTGAGTGTGGGGATGGGGGTTACCTGTGAATTCTGGTACTAAGGCTGAAAGTCACTGGGAAGCCTTGCCTCCCCTCACCGTTGCTCTTCCCCTTCAAGGCGGCTGAGGACCCTTTGATTACCGATGAGTGGCAGAGATGAGAGGGAGGCCTGCTTAGAGAGGGATCACTGATGACTAGGTGCTACCAGCTCGCTGTGGTAATTAATCGGCAGTGAGGGGCTGGGGCGGGGGTGGGGGTTGGTGTTGGGGGGCAGCTCGCTGAGTGGGATTAGGTCCCCCCAGCCTATAGAAACTTTTCCCACGTGGCTAAACACCACGGTCAGGAGGCGTAAGAGGAAATTAGGAGCACACGTGTTCCTCATGATGGAAGAACGGAACGGAACGGAACGGGGTGGAGGGTGGACAGTGGCATGGGACACGAGACATGGGGCTGTGTAACTTTCATCTTAGCGGAGATTTGGAGAGGGTTCAGCCCATGGAGGCTCCTTAATTCTCACTAATTCATTTGCGTTCCAGATTCACTTGGCTGGGGATAACCTGGGAATGATAATGAACTTGCGATGGGAGTACATAGTCCCCTGCCTTTGAATGTGCTCAGAATGGATTGAGGGCTTTTCTGTGAATCTTTCAAGAGGAGACGAATCTCATTAGCGGCAATTGGCAGTCATGAGGCGTCCTCTAACTAGGGTTCACTCAGTTTAACTGTTGAATGCACATTGACATCTCCAACACGTATATATCAGCACGAAAAATATGCAGGTACAGGTTCGGACTAGCAATCATCAAAATAAAAAATCATATACATATATCAATACTACAGCGTGGAAGCAACATCTTCCACATTTCGATTACAGCTTCGAAATCATATTCAGTAATGAATATTTATCAGCTATGTGCTGCATGCATCTTCAATCAATAGATTCTTCCCACTTGCTTAAAAAAAAAAAGTATGATTTTTTTTTTAGTTCCAAACCAACCGAGATCCAAACAATGCATTATCATGACAAATGAGAAGAGCAGCATCTACATTTATGGATTGAAGTGTCTCTGAGTTATTTCCTCCTCAAACACAGGCAAAACAATGCACCTTTCCTCCCCCCTCTCCCAGTAGTACCTTACTAACAGATACTCTGAAAACACCGCCCTAAGGTCAATAGGGTCCCTGGATGCTAATCATTTTTGACCTAGAATCTTCAACTCCAATGTACTTTTTTGTCCTTGTCCTGGACTTTTCAGAGTTCGGTTTTATGTGTTTTTTACTTTATTTATACAGCTGGATTTTTATTTAATAAATTTAGATTAGCAACCTCACAGAAGATCCCCTCCTGGGACTCATTCCTCACTTAGATCATTAATTGCAATTATTTTACATGTACATAAATGGAACAAAGCATTAAATGATTTAAAACACATACTCAATGCGATAATATAAGTCAAACAGAGAGCAAAAAACTATTGATTCCAAAAACTGACCTAAGTTTTGGAAAATAAGGAGGTCAGAAATACAGCTGGCTTCAAATGCTTTTTCTCAAAAAAACATGGACATTGAGTTTTTAAGTCTGCTTTGTCTGAGGATGTTATTTATTTATTTATTTATTTATTTATTCATTTATTCATTTATTCATTTATTCCTTTGGTTATATTTTTATAAAGTTTTTATTTTTTTTAAAGTGCGTGAATTTAAGAATTCAAAAGTAGAGCTCTTGCGAGGTACACATGATCAGGGTTTTCTGTCAGAGGGCCCAGAGAAGCCGAGGTTCAGCACAATCACGATGCATTAATGCTCCAATTGACAGGAAAGAAAAAATCACCCCGAATCATATGTTTCCACAAAGGAAAAACGCTTCTACAGTGGAAATCCATTTTGCCTTTTTTTGCTATTCAGAATTTTTAGAACATACTGTCTCGTACATTTTAGAAAGCCCTGTGCGACATTATTGACCTCATTTTTTTCATATAAATAAAAAAAAAAAACCCCCAAAAACCACCGCTATTTATTATCGTCAAGATTTAGGTTTCATGTTTGCTGCCAGTGGTGTGTGATGGCAACCTGATTGACACATGATTCCACTAATCATTACTTCAATGAGTCACTGTTGAAAAGCTTCCCCTGTATTTTATATTAAATAGAAACATATCATTTATATTTGATCATTTTATAACCGAAATGTCATAGTGTTTGAAATACTAACTGAGAAAACAAAAAGACATTGAAGAACGATGTACACAGCACCCCAACACTTTAAGATTAATGTAGGAAGTGCTTTCTGTCCACAAACATTTCAAACAAAACAAAAACAATGGATGATTCCATTGACAGCTTTGCTTTGGCATTGAATAAAAACCAACGGAGGGCAGACAGATGTCCTGGACAGTAGGCAGCACACATTCAGGGCCAGGCAGGAAGAAACAGGCGCACATGCAGGGGGAATAACTCTCCGGCGTGAGTCAGACTCCCTTTGACAGAGCACTTTAATATTTTGACAGCGCAAAATATAAAGCTTGGTTTTATTCTGTGGAGAATTCACTAGACACGGGCGTGGAAGTGGCCGTAATCAATAGGCGCTGCCTCGCGGGGTGATTTATTAGCGGCCGTGCATTATGTAGAAAGAAAAGCCCAGATACTGCCACAGACGGCAGGCCTAATGGGCCACTCTCAATCTTCACGGAAGGGTAAGATTGTTGCTCAGCGAGCATTCAGAAGCGCTGTCCGACCGGCCTACGAGACATCCCGACCAGACAGACGATTAGTTACTCCAAACGATCCTCATCACCGGCGGAAATTGATGACTCAATACAGACGATGACAGACGATTCCATTTGTACCAGATAAAGCGCTGGCCGTTTTTGTATCAATCATAATAGAGTTATTATTGAGCATAAAGAAAAGCATGTTTAATATCATTAAAGCCAGATAGCTTTCCCCCTCGCATCTGGCACACATCCCCGTGTGCTAGGGAGAGAGAGGAGAGGAGGAGAGAGAACAAACACACACACACACACACACACACATACACACACACACGAGCAAACACTCGAGGCAATGTGCTGGCAACTCCAGTGTTTTTATCATTTCAAAATGTTTCTCAGCACCTCTAGCTAGGTGCAATAACGCTTTACAGATTGCTGATGTCATCACATTTTGACAAACTTCTCTATCTGATTTTGACCTTCATCTCTGGCCATCTGCTTGCCACAATTTCTTTTCCCTCTTTCTCCGTCTGCTGTAAAATGATCCAAGCTGGGAGCCGCGCCGTTCCATTTCGCTTGTCACGAAAGGCTCTTTCACTGGACCCAGTACTTCAGGGAAAGCAGAGCGCGCTGCTAAAGGATCATAACACTCGACGACTGCGCATACCTCATTGCCTAATGACATCATAACGCTGAAGAACTGCGCATACCACATTACTTAATGACATCATAAAGCTCAACGACTGTGCATACCTCATTATTTAATGAAATCATAACACTCAACGACTGTATCCTCGCTATCGATTATGTTATATGTTTGAACTTTATTAGAGACTCGGCGGAGTAGATATTGGTTAGATGGTTGGTCGAATATATTGGAGATAGAAACAGAAGGCCGTTTTCAAACTGAAACGCCCAGTCAATGTCCTCATTGCAGTCACATTGGAGCAATACAGTGAATCCAAACATTGACATGTTTAACATAGAAACCAATGAGTGGCATTTAATTGGAACATGAAAGAAGAAAATCAGCTAATTAATTATTTATTTTCTAAGGGAAGTAAATAAACATGTTTCTTTGTAGATAATACTGCTGTTCATATTTATATTTAATTGATCAGAAATATATTTTCAAAGATGAATCTGAATGCAGCTCGACACTTTAAGCCTGCTGTACTGTTTAACAACGGGTCATCCCAGGTTAAATACATTCAGTATAGGACGTTAATGTAGCAACCCAATAAAGCACTGTCTCTACAGGTAAAACTGGTTAAATGGAGAAGTGGATGGTTGAAGATGCAACAGCCCACGAAACACACTCTTTAACACCAGTGATTCACTGCCTCTCTGGCTTCAAGCATTAACCCTCACGTCAACTCGTGTTTTAAAATGTCTGAGTGACAAATAACCCGCAAATCACTGCATATGAAGAAGATGTATGTCTCAGCGAGAAGCATTTATACTCATATAATTCACATCGTTAGGAGTGACTCACATGAGACTTAACATGAAATTAGACAATTAAGACATACTTCTCCTTTGAGTGATATCCCGGCTACATGTGCAGGTCACTTGGCTGCGGTGACCAACGAGTGACATCAACGTTAGTGCTCAGTTTAAAATGAATGAATGTGAAAGGAGAGGAGGGGGGGGGGACTGGGTTTTTCACAAACGTGTCTCATCACAAACAGAAACGATAAGCCAGAAGTCGCCTCACTTACCAGGCAGTACAATCAGTCGCAATTACATTATTTTAAGCGGTCTTGCAGATCCACTCGCATAACTCACAGTTTTACACTCCATTTACACATTTTATACATAACATAGCCATATAATTACTGAAGCTGTTTTGGTTTTGGTGCTGTTTTAAATGATACAACAGCAGTTACTCTCATGGGATTAGAACCTGCAACGTACTGGTTACATTCAACAATGTACTCACCAGTTTTCATTTGTGTGTAAGAAACTACATCCCTTACACTTGCTAGTGCATTCACTGTGTTCTAAGGCAACTTTGTTTAAAGCTGCCAACTCATAGACCTCTTAAGTGAAAAAGTTCCATGATGAGTGTGTGCTCAGAAACAAGGTCCTCCCCCAGATCCCTTGTCTGATGAAAACGTTGCGCACACGGCGACGTTTGCTGACTACTAATCCAGCCATCCCTGGCGAATGCATGCCAAACATCTATTAAGGAGCTGCTTAAGGCATAGATGAAAGGAGCAAGTGTGAAACCACGATCTGTAGAGTTTAACTTCAGCTGTCACAAACCAGTTAGCCGCAGCCACTGATCGCCACAATAAACACAAACCTCTGGAAATGGAGTCTGCCTGTGGTTTGACATTTACCGGCGATTTTCATATCTTGGCCTGAATGATAGAGGATGTAATGTGTAATGCCCTTAAAATGTCACTTTAGATATGAAATCAATTTGCATTTTCTTTGTGTCTGGATAACATGCCCCAGTCAAAAGACTCACTAGATATGTAGCCGCAGATAGCAATGTTATGGAAGCAGTTTGCTGTAAATACAATGAATAAATAAATAAATAAAAAAGCCGTTTGAATGACAACGCATGTTTTGGGTCTTCCTCGCCGCGGTTTGGGACACGTGCCTCCGAATTACCTTCCTGTTTGCTTTCTGCGTCTTCGGCCATAAGCTGGGACGGTACAGAAGTAATCCCTCTTCCCCAGAGCCGAATACCTTTTGCATGATATTTATTTACACATAAATAAATAATAAAACAGACCTAATACCTCGTGCCTGCCTATCCTCTTTTGAAATGATCACCAATAAATAATAGCTTCAAATATTACAGTCCATTAGAGATTCTAAAAAGTAATTCAGATTAATGAGAAATCAAAGCGGCAGACTTAAAAAAAAAAATATATATATATCTTAATTTAGTACTGTAATTAAATTGTAAGTTTTACGTTCTTTACATTTAAAGTGAATAATTGCAGAACAATTTGAATGCGCATGCAATGCCATTATTCTGATAAAGAATTATCGAGATTTTAGTTTAATGGATTATATCAGACCTCCATTGCCTGGTCCTAATGAGAATGTTGGCTGCACTGGCCGTATGGTGCAGGTATTGGTAATAATAGCCACATCATTAAATGTGTCCTCAACACAGAACATTCCTGCAGTGGACGGTAACTAGATGACACCGCGGCTAGGTAAACCTGGTGTCAACGAGCGATGAACATCTGGAGCATTCCATTACGAGCGTGGGGGAGGGGGGTTGAAAGACGCTTCAGTCTGACTTCATATCAGAATTAGTTAAAATGTGGACAGCCGAGTGGTCAGTGGCAGGAGCTGACCTCGGCAGATTGGAGTTCGGCAGGAAACATCATTGCGTGCATACGATTAGTGAGCGGAATGCCAATGTGCCTGTCCATATAGCCAGACAAAAATTACATTTAAATAAACGCCTGGTGTGCCCGCTTCCATCAGAGATCAAATTTGATGGGAAACTTGAAAAGTTCCTGTTCCTATCTGTTCCTATCGCAGTCAAAAGTTTCCCATTTTTTGTGGGAACCGGGCCCATCAGTATCGCTCTACAGTCCTCTAATCTCACTCCACAGTCCTTTCATCTCACGCAACAGGCACATCACTCCACAGTCGTATCACTCCACAGTCCTTTCATCTCACGCAACAGGCACATCACTCCACAGTCCTCTCACTCCACAGTCCTCACATCTCACTTCACAGGCACATCACTCCACAGTCCTCCCACTCCACAGTCTGCTCATCACAACCCACAGGCCCATCAGTCCATACTCCTCTCACTCCACAGCCCTCGCATCTCACTCCACAGGTACATCACTCCACAGTCCTCTCACTCCACAGTCTGCTCACTCCACAGTCTGCTCATCACGACCACAGGCCCATCACTCCACAGTCCTCTCACTCCACAGTCTGCTCATCACAACCCACAGGCCCATCAGTCCATACTCCTCTCACTCCAGAGCCCTCGCATCTCACTCCACAGGTACATCACTCCACAGTCCTCTCACTCCACAGCCTTCTCACTCCACAGTCTGCTCATCACGACCACAGGCCCATCACTCTACAGTCCTCTCACTCCACAGTCTGCTCATCACGACCACAGGCCCATCACTCTACAGTCATCTCACTCCACAGTCTGCTCATCACGACCACAGGCACATCACTCCGCAGTCCTCTCACTCCACAGTCTGCTCACTCCACAGTCTGCTCATCACGACCACAGGCACATCACTCCACAGTCCTCTCACTCCACAGTCTGCTCATCACGACCACAGGCCCATCACTCTACAGTCCTCTCACTCCACAAGTGGCAACAAATGTACTGACTTGTTAGAGGTTCTTTACTTTACATGGCACAGCTGGCCGATTGTTTGAAGGGAGCATTCGCATGCACACAGGAGCCCTGGGCCAGCCGCGCTTCTTGGGACTGGCTATGTCTACCCTGGATTGTACTCAGTTAGTTTACCCTGAAGCCAAAACACCGCCCAAGGGATTCTGGCATTCCGAGCGTGCGGGGAAAGGTCCAGTAGCAGCCATGTTGTATCGATTGTTTTGAGGAATATTTTAAATACATAGAAAAACTGAGTGTTCAACAGCGATGAACTGAACACATGTTTTATAGATTTTTTACGTCCTAGCAATATTTCATCACTTTCCATACAATGAGAGAGATTGTAATTTAATTTACAGCGTACATCTAAGATGGGGCGACCGCCAATTTCAGTATAATTAAATTTAAATCCTAACTTTTCCTAGCTATAATTAACCGGCATTAATTAAAAGATTTCGTAGCTACCTGAAATGGCGGGATTCATTGTAAAATATTACGGAGATATTACTGAAACATCACAGGCTCCTGATTAACACTGACCACTGGAGCAAAGTGAACCACAGCGGATGTGATCAATGTCACTTCTTATTAAGTCTTGGGATCTGAACCCACAAGCTGATGGTTAAAAAGCCGGTAATATAATCGCCCACATTGCTGGGGCGTTATCACACATCAAACAAAACCATTCCAAATAGTTAAAAACAGCAGTACATTTTTACAGAAAAAAAAAGAAGAATATTCTGAATGTAATTATCTATTTACTATAATGTTCATGTTATTTCATCAGACATTGATCAGGAAGTTAGTGTTCATCAGTCGTTAATGACGGCTGTTATTATTATTATTATTATTATTATTATTATTATTTAGCTGTATATACTGTCATCTAGAACGAGTAACACATTTGCAGATATTTTTTTACAAATATGACAGCTTGTTTCAATATTTTAGAGATTAAAAACACATACAACAGTCACGACTTTTTAAAGAAGTATTCAAATCCACTGGCAAACTGATGAAATGAAGCATCAAAACTGAAATGTAATGCTCCTTTCAGTAGTCTAGACAGCGTTTCAGTTGTTCATTGGTGGAATTTAAAAAAATTTAATTCTGAATACAACTATTGAGAAGATGGGATCAAACAGATCTGTTTTCCACTAGTTTTTATGGTAATATATATACCATTGAAGTTTGTTGTGATGGGACTCTTGTTCTTGTTTCTTGTTCTTAAAGAACTCTGATAAGTTCAAACAGAGCTTGGCAAAGTTTGAAACCTGCAATTTTATTACATCCAAAACTTTAATTTTAAATAAAAACACACACACACAACAAAATATTTTAATTTATAGCTGCATAAATCCATGAAGATTTAAGCAGCTCAGATGATATAACCCACTGAAAATATTCCTGGAAATAGCACATAAATGATCAATAGGTTCTTAACAACAGCAATATACAGCCTTTCTGTTGCCGACACGTCAACACCTTGTACGGGCTGACATGCTGGTGCAGAGCAGAGAAGTACCATGTTACGATAACTGGATTGTAAAGATTAAACCATTATCTGCTCTGTGCTGCAGATGCGAAGGTTGTCTGCATGGAATTTTAGAAGCTCAGCAGTGATTTTCAGATCCGGTTGCATGTTTGGTTAAAACCTTTTCTAGCAGGGAGATATTGAGCTTAATTTCCTTACTAGTGATGATATAACTGACAAAAGCCGCAACGCATCAAATAAATGTGTATGTTTACAAAGAGTTACTTTCACAATCAGTCACAATGAAAACGCATGAACGTTCAGCTATACACACAGAATAATATATAATAAATAATAAATAGTAAATAAGTAATAAATAGCATATCTGCCCCTGAAAAGATTTAGAATTGCGTGCAAGTTTCGACTGAATTTAAATATTTATTTATAGACAAAATATTTGTGAGGAAGGTTAATGTAGTTGGAGAGTGGTTAAGTCTTCCCCTTGTGTCAGTCTTTTCCAGTCCTGGTCCTGGGCACCCTCTGTGTATGCTGCTGTTTGCCAAATATGGGATCTGGATTTGACCTTTTTTCAGTTACCAGTTTGGAACAAAAGTGTTGTTGGATATGTGTGTTTGCCATAGCACATACAATGGAATTGAAAACATAAAATAAATTGTTGTATGTAAATTGTTAATTAGTAATACAGGATTAATTGGTCATTTAACTGATTAAGTCTCATCAGGCTTGGAAATGGTCGATAATGGAATAGCTAATTATTCACAATGAACTTGAGTATACATTAAAAAATTCATTGAGGCACAAATAATAAATAAAAATGTAAGAGCATGCATAGGACTTTCTTTTTACTTTCTTTTTTACACACCTGTGACAAACTGTTTGTCTCAAAAAAGTCAAATCCGATAACCCCGAGACGAGAAACCTCCTGTTCTGTAATGAACAGAATCCAGCATACACCGGGGGCCTCAGGACCAGGGTTGGAAAACTCAGCATTATGTCCCTCAGAGACCAGAGGAAAGGAAGGAGCCAAAGGCTTATGGCGCTGGACTTGTGACCGGCAGGCTGTGAGTTTAAATCCCAGGTGGGGAACTGCTCTTACACCCGCAACAAATTCACTTAACCTGAATTGCTTAAGTAAATGCCCAGCTGTGTGAACAGATGAAGTTGTGCTGGATAGAAACATGTGTGATAGAAAAGAAAAGAAGAAAAAAAACGATTAATTTAGACCTGATATAATAGAATAGTTTTTCCGCTGATTAGTTCCAAAATGTTCCCTTTCATGTTGATTGCAAAACACTAGGTTATATATACATAATAAACATCCTGAAGAAAAAAAACATCATTTAATAGGTTATTAATATCACAGTGTCATGCATTAAAGATGTCACCTACTTTGCATATATTATCATAATGTATTTAATCATTTGCATAGAAAGATATGTGTCCTAACAAACCAGAATTGCAACAGAAGCATCACTTTACATAATAAGTGCCTTAAATATTCTGTGTTGTTTTTTTAAAGATCTTTTTAAAATGTTTTAGTTGAGCAATGTATTAATGAAATACACATGTTCACGTCTAGGAGTCTGCCATCACATTGCAAAGCCATCTTATTTTACCCACATCAGAACATGGCTTAACTTGAGTTTGATTCAATGGATGGTTTGAAGAGTTTGAGTCGATGGATGGTGAGAACCGACTGAGAGATCAGGACTTCCTGCAATTACAAAGGGGCATGGCTACCCACGAGCACCTGTCCTACAGAAGTGAAAGCCGTGCTGTGCTTAGGGTTCAACTTTACACTCGTGTGCTATAATTTTGACATTTTATGTCCACGTCCTACTATTAAACATCCGTTTTACTTAACAGAAAAAAATCACCTTTCAAAACACAATGGAATTTAAGACTTCAATATGAGGCCAGGATTTTAGAAAGCAGTGCAAATGATCCCTGTTATTGTGAGTGTAATATGCAATCTAAATGAGTGAGTTAGTAATTAACATAATTGGAAAGATGGATCATGACAATGGATATTGCCCAGTTTCAGTGGTAATTACAATATCACGCGATTCTGAAAGATTAACTGACCATTTTCATATTATTCGCTCTAATTTGAATAATAATAATTTAAATTTTTAAAAAGCTGTCATCGAATAGCTGCCTTACCATCTTGCTCTACTCATGCTCATGAACTGTTCTTACTTCAGTAATCTTTCATACTCAAAGGGAGCAGGTTGGACATTTGAACAGTTAGTAGTCCATGCATGTTAAAAGTGCATATCTGGGAAAAGAGGAATATATGAATTTGTAAATTAAGCCCAGTCTTTTTGCAATCTGATTCTCTGTTCAGACAGAGATTTGACTGCTGTGAGGACAACCCCCTCCATGGAGCCAGCCCACTTTGTGCGTATTTTGGGGTGTGTTGCGCAGCATAGTTTTGTTTTATGGGACCTGTGTTCTGTCTGAGGCGCAGTCTGAGGTTCCTGGGTCTGGCTATCCTTCTAAATACGCTTGTTTTGGGCATTCTCCAAAAACCAAAAGTAGTTTATTTTGCAGTGTAAATTTAAAATTTTACATTCACAGTTTAGGAAAAAATATAGGAGTAATTGTAGACTGTGTAGGAGTATTGTCGCTAGGAGGGCAGATACCGCTGGCCAATTGAAACTATAGCTGCCTTCTTGATGTCGGTTGATGGACTTCAGTTTTTTCGATGTTACTGTGCAACTGAGTTGCATATTCCCATGAAAATACAATTCCTTGTATTTAAAGTTCTTGCCTGCTCAGCTTAGGTTGGTGGTAGGTCTGAACCGTGGGACGGCAGTATTGCCCCTTGGGACAAAAATAAATGCTGAATATTAGCATTACAACTCTGTGAAGCGTCTTTAAATGGCAAAGACAGGACAGCTTTCCTTTCGGCTCACTGATCATTGAATCTATTTTTTTCCCCAATACCCAGGTATAATCAAGGGTGTTATTTTAATACATGGTTGAAACTGACTGATAATGAGACTTCCTGGTCAACATTAGTCTCAGGGAGCTTTAAAATAGAACACTAATAAATGGTTCTGATGGACACATAGCACCAGCCACACTTTTCAATTAATGAAGATGTAATTTTGTCCTGGGTCCCCCAGGAGATGGATTAAATATGACTAGAGGGCCCAATCTCACATAGCGCTGGTGGAGTGGGCCACATTTCACATTCCGCGCATGTCTGCCAACCCCCCTCCATTCGCCACACATTACTTATGCAGTAGTTTGTCAGCGCTTGAGAGATAAAACTTTAAGTGTTGCTCCCAATTAGCACAACAGTGACCATGCACTGTGTTCTCCGCCTAATGCTGCTCCCGTAGAGGGGCTGGAGATGAGGGACTGAGGGGAGAGTGAGAGAGGGAGAGGGAGAGAGGAGGGAGAGAGAGCAGACGAAATGGCTTAAGCATTCATTTTGAGTAGAAAGACAGGTCCTATTAACATTTAACAGCATTTGTGCAACTTGGTGCGGAGGTTATGATGCAAATGAGGAAGAATTAAAAGTGGCCAGAGGTTTGTCATTGATGGATTGCAGTCTGGCAGTGTTCACACTTCCCAGTGTCCATCAGAGGCGATTACTGTGTAATTAAACCTTATTTCTGGACTCTCCAGCGCATAATTACTTTGTGAATGTAACCATCATCTAAAAGCTACCAAAATGCTTTAGCATTTAGTCTAGCAGTCATTTCCTGGGCTTGTGTCAGATATAGCCATCAGACAGTGCAAAAGAACTGTCACTTTTAATAAGAGAGAAAAAAAAATTAAATGAAACAGTATGCTTATTACAGAAAAATTAGGCTTTCAAGTGGTAGAGTCCTTTCTGTTATTTGCATAATTTATTCTTTTTTTTCTCTCACCGCAAGCTTTAGGCAATTTCCCTCACATTTAAATAGATCGCACATTTAAGGCTACTTAAGGAAAATTATCACTTTGCATATTTTAATTGTTGTGAAGAAAGTGAATTGAGAGAGGTCTCTGGCTCATCCTCTCCAGCCGCTCAGATGTGGAGCCGCCTGATTGGACCGCTCGACGTGCGCCGCCGCAGATAACCCCCGAGTTCACACACATCCACTCCAATTTCATCAGAATGCAAATGGGGCTCGGAGCGCAGGAACAAGTGGATCTTTGATATTTACCAAATAGCCACTAATAAGTTGAATGTAATTTGTTTGACATAAATTTTGTTTTTCCTTATCTGTTCTATTTTTTTCTCTTGAAATTTTCCAGTTCCAGGGACAAAATAAAAATAAATTATATGAAATAGTTGTTGAAACAAGCTCCATATGCGAATAGGTAAAAGAAGCCATAATGTACAGGACTGCTAATACACGGTCAGTTTAATGAAGTCAAATGTAAAATTGGCCTAAAATAAATACAGCTCTTCAGTATTTATGACATTACACCGTTAACAATGGGAAAAGGTGAGCCTGTGAAGCCAAATAGGGAAAAGTCCCACACAATATTGCTGCGAGGCGAGTCTTGTAATATGTATCACACATATAAAATGCTGTAGGATGAGACACGCACATCACGTCCCTGACAGAATCCAACTTCTCTTCTGCGATGCGGGAGAGTGCTGACTAATAAATATCTGGTCAGATAAGTACGGGTGACCTATGGAACGTGCGAAGAAAAGCTTCACGCACGCAGGGCAAGTAATACTTAACAGCAAAGGCCACGAATAAGCGGGTGATTATTCACATTCCAAAGCCAACACGTCAGTGCTGGACCTCTGGACAGGTGGCTGGGTTATGCAATGCTACTGGTGTACCGAGTTGCACAGGGATTAAGCCATTGGACTTTCAAATATCAGGAAGGTTACTAGAGTCCTACTGCTCAGATTGGAAGAATTTTAAGATAAGCAAGTGGCGTTGTAGAAGGGCATGTCTTACATGATTTATCAAGAAGCCTAAGATAAACCTTTCCACGTGGCTTGCCAGTTACGCACACTCCCAATTTAATCACAGACAAAAGAGAAGCAACAAGGGGTGCGGAGTCATCACAGTTTGACGCCCGTTAGGTTTGAACGATGTATCTTTGGGATCTCCTTCTCAGGCCCTGCTAGCTACTGGAACTAACGCAAGACACCCTGGTGCAAAATTGCGTGTTAAAGTCAGATTTTTCTTTTAAATCCTCTATTGCAAAACAAACGCCGCCGTTTTCCTCTCATATAAACACATACGTTACACAATGAAGTAGCGTTAAAATTTGTATGTTTTCCGTGTATTGATTTATAACCGTGATTACGGTCATCTGCATATCTATCATACAGCAACACGGAGCACCGTCAATAGTATGCCCCTCAGCTAATCAGAGTGATCCGTCAATCAAAACCCTGGAATAACACTGAAGATAATAACAAGATGTGTGCAGCTGTCTGTGGTTCATTGCCTCCACAGTATTCAATTTTAAAGTGCAGAAGAGCTTCATGGTTATCTTATATACAGACCTTCAAAAACACTTCATAGATCATTCTGAGAGTTTTCACAATTTCAAAATGGAGACTTTAAGCACATCCCTTTGTTAACTACTTATGAAAATGACCCACCAATACTACTTCTTTAATCTACCAAAGGACACAAATATAGTAGAGTTTTATCGGACACTGAATAGAAAAATCGGTTTTAGCCTGTAAAAAAAAACAAAACAAGCAAAGGTATTTATCTTTGACGCAAAAACATTGTGTATACCCTGACTCGTATTTTCCTTTAAATGTTAATGTCCTCCAGAACAAGAATCCTGTGCAGTAGCAATTTCATTATACCTAATGCATAAACTGATTCCTCCACTCAGACTTTAGTGCTAATTAATGCTGAACACTTTTCTTTTTTGCCAGGGTTTAGTCGCCAAACTATTTATTCTTCATAATTGTTAAATGTATAGGAACATTGCCCTTATAAATAATACTGCAATCTCCAAACGGTTTCTACTTTTAAAAGGTTTCATTTAAAAAAAATGTCACCCAAGCCAGTGGTTACCTGTGAAAAGCATTGAGGAGGAGTGACACTGTGAACACATACATGTAAACGTGTTTATGACTGCACAGTGCACACACCAGAGGTAGTGAGATCATAATGGACAAAACGCACCATAACTTTTTTTTCCTTCAGATCTCAAAGTTAATTGTACAGAAGCTTCCTACGCTCATACCATCAACCATATAACGATCTGTCCAAAACAAGCCTGCACAGAAATGTCTAATTTACATTAATAATGCTCCCAAATTATGTGAATTCATTACACGAGTGATGGATAATTTAGGCTTTCATCATTTGACGCTTGTCTTTTTTCCCCCCATCTCTCAGCGAGAAATGGATTGTTACATTTTAATGAGTGCAATAACACATTAGGTTTCTGAAAAAGGAAAATAACGTACAACAAAACTGATTCTGTAATTGCTGATGCACAGCCCAGAAGACACAAAGAGATAAACAAGGGAGGGAAAGATTTATTATCTATATTGTGCATTGTATAACCCTTTCGGATGGATTTTATCATC
Organism: Hiodon tergisus; assembly: GCA_025775045.1. Lineage (NCBI taxonomy): Eukaryota > Metazoa > Chordata > Actinopteri > Hiodontiformes > Hiodontidae > Hiodon > Hiodon tergisus. The sequence continues at coordinate 11,086,616 of JAOVYW010000001.1, forward strand.
ATCTCGGGTATCCCCATCGAGTTTTGAAAATAATCAGTTTATTATTAGATTTTTTAAAGAATATTAAAACACTAACCTCCTGGGTTACATTCTAAACACGTCCACAGGGGAAAATAAACTTGGCCTATTGCGTTGGTATTATACGTGCAGTCCTTGAGGTCATGGTGCGCCGGTCTGTCCACACACCTCACCAACCTAATTAACGAGGCGGTTCAGCAACATACAAACGAGATGCAAAGGATAAGGTTTCAAGAAAACATCTTTAATGGATCTTTTGCTGTACTGTGTACCTCAGAATACATGAAAATACATTTAGGTTGACTGTAAGTATGGCAATATATACACACATATAAACATGTATGTGGTGCATTTTAACATATGTATGTATGTATG
>JAOVYW010000001.1:11087108-11098128 GCA_025775045.1 Hiodon tergisus
ATAAAACGTACATTAAGTTTAAGTTTGTGCAAGTGTGTTTTATATATAGCATTTATATATAAAATTCCACACATACACAGTGAATTGTACATGTGCCCACACATACACATTCACACGCGCACTACTACAATTCACAAAAGATTAAAGCAACGCATTAGATTTCTAAAATGGAGTTTGCATTAAAGAGAGAAAAGACCTTGGAGAAGACCTATACAGTCCACAATTTTCTTGCAGAAATTTAGCATGGTGAGAACATTTAGAAGTCAGTCAATATCCAGAGTAAGTGTGCATTATCTTCTCCACCACTCACTAATGTGTCTTATCAGTTATGTTGCTAATACTGTTCAGTGTAAGGACAGTCTTTCTGAGGTAGACTGTTCAAGGACAAGTGTTTTTTTTTTTTTTTTTTTAGCTTTTTTTATGGTTGGGGATTTTTTTTTTATTTTATTTTTTTTTTACAAATGCATGACATTCAAAAAGACATAAAATAAATACTACATGTACAATATGTAGCAATGAGGTAGAAATGGTTATAAAGAACAATGTTTGAATATAAAATGGATAAAGTACATAAATATGGGAAAGCCTTTGCAGTTTTTGTACAAAATCAAACAGAGAGAGGGGAAGAAAAAAAAAATGAACATTTTTTGGAAAATAAAATAAGTGGTTTGGTTGCATTGACAATGTGAGAAGGAATGGGTGTGCTTATAACCTTGGTGAAAGGTATTTTAAAATGAAGTTATTTTTTAAGTAGGCATTTAGCATTGGGTCTGTTGTATTGTGTATCATTTTGGCTGGCCTTGTGTAGTCTGACATACTGTAACAGCGATGCTACTTCATAGCGGGGTAGCAGACATCTCATCTTGCAATGGAAATATGATTTCATATAATTAGCAAAAAAAACATAATTCAATCCAATTTAGGCTACATTCCAGAACAATCTTCTATTTAAGCTTTTTTTTTTTTTTAAACACAAAACTGAGCTTAGACAACGCAGAGCCCATTAATTACACACCTCATAAACTTTGGGTAGAGAGTAAAATGGATGGAGTCAAATAGAGAAAGATGAGTAAATAGTCTTGATGTAAACTGCTGTTACATTCCAATGAGTGCTTCACTCAGTTATTTCCCCTTACCACCGAATATCTTAAACTTACAAAGGAAGATAGGCTAACTGCTACATGTATATTATACTTACTCATATTATACATGATTTAATGTTTTAAGCGATCCAAAAAATTGTGATCCAATTACAATGGTCGCAGTCATTATACCGAAATATGGAAATTGCTTCCAGAACGTTATCCGACAAACCAAAGTATGGACGGTAAGTTTTACTTAATTGTTCATCACTACTCAGAGACTTTTCATAGTCAGATATTTAAAAACCCATTTACAGACCACGACAAAGCCAAACTAAAAAACAATCTCAATGTCCTTTTCATTATTCTCAGATAGTTGCATAATAAAATGGTTTAATTTGTTATTCTTTGGTGTTTTCATTATCTCCAATGATTTAAGCAAACACAGACAAGTGAAGCATCATTAGAGAATTTCACAGCAGTTTAAAGACCAACGGAATATCAATTTGTGGGTCAGCATATGGCAACAGTTAGAGAAGGCAATGTTCGACTTTGGGCAACAGAGATGTCAAAATATTTAACAGAATGAATGTTTAAAAAAAAAAAAAAAAAAAAACGATATCCTTCTATAGCCCAAGTGCTGTCTATAACAATAATGAATAAAAACATGAATATAATAGCATTAAGTGTTAAACTCGTGAAACGAGAAGAAGAAAAAAGGGAAAATAAAATTTAAAAACCGAAGCCGGTTTTAGCATACTCCAGTGCTCATAAGTCTCCTATGGATGAAGGCTCAACCCCAGGGGTAAAGATAACAGATTGATTAGTTCCCCGAGGTGGAAATCGAGGGGTTTACTGCGTGGTGGAGCTAATGTTGCCTCTCGCCAGGAGTCGTGCTGCACGGCTGCTAAATTCCATCCCGGCTCAGGCCGCACCAGCTTCATTCCAGATTAAATATATATGACATCTCGGTTAGTAGACATCGAAAACCAAATATAAATAATAAACAACAGAGAGAGAGATCCAATGCTGACACTGTCAGGGTGAAATTAAACAATGCCCATCAGTGCACCTGTTATATACTGCTTTTAAAACTTTCAGTGGTATTTAGTGGTACTGTAGTATCACAATACTAGTGCTTACAACCGTTTTCATACTTCCTCGAGGAGACGACCTAAATAAAAACACATGTACATTCAAAACACAATGCTTTCGTCCTGTCAGCCCATTAACAGACTAGGCGACTTCCCTTGGCCTCCCGCGGTCACAGACACCAGACACCGATCAGCTGTAATGAAGAGCTGTGCGTGGAGCATCAAACACTCAGAAAGGAAAGAGAAAATCGAGGGGGTCGAATGGGGCGACACACATGCCAACAGGCAGCCTTTTCCAGAGAGAAAGACCTCCTTGATGGCGCGTTTGGGGAACTGCACGGGCAAAGCTGACGGCAAGTGGCGGGTAAGAATCACGTGGAGCTCGCGACTGACTTTCCACCACCACCTCCAAAAGGCAGCTTTTCCTTCTTTAAATGGAGTCTGCCAGTTAGCATATCAAAGAGCTTCTAACATCTAGCCACCCTCCAATGTTCTGCTTTCAGAGAGAACTGTATTAAACTGAGGTAGAACAGAAAGCAGGGCTAACACAATCCTCAGGCATCGCTACACATGACCAACAGCAGCAGCGGAACAGAAACGCCTGCCCTAAAACGACTCGTTTTGAGAGGACACCTCATCCGTCGGAACGCTAGCATGCTGATCTGATGTGGAAAGCTTACTTTAAATCCGGCTTTGCCTCTCTACCATCGCACCACCTGTGGCCTAAACGTTCTCAAAATAAAAGGGGACACAAGCAGCCAGTGATGAGATGGCCATTTCTAAATGTAACGTTTTGTTTTGTTGTTTTTTATTTATTAAATTTTTTTTGGTGAATTGGTAGCATTACCTCATCTCTGTGAGCAGTTTTCATGTTCTGTGACTGAAGGCAGTTATGAAGTGTTGTATTAAGTACTGACACGCGACTCAAGATTGGGGCCTCAACATCTGCCACGTCCCAAATAAAACTATATTCACGGTACAATTCTTCACTTTTTTAACACTTGCAAAAACTCTTGCTATTGACTTTGTCCCACCCCAGAGTATAAATCTGGTACATTCATAGTCATCTCCTAGCCTTTTTTCTATTCTTTTGAGGTAAACCCACATTTTATTAGACAATGTAAATTAGAAGCCTAACCTAATACTCTCAGCAGTACTTAGTGCTTTTGACACAATCTTTTGAGGTACTGTACAAATCACAATCACTTTCCTGAGTTTTTGCAGACAGAACATCAAAAGAATCCAAAACATCTATAAATTAGGTCCAGATTACCGTCACCCCTAAATCCATGTACTTTCTTCAGTTCCCAGTATACACTGTAGAACAGACAAATGAGGAATACTGTTGCTCTTCCAATGGCAAAAAACAGACTTTCCCCCCGTAACAACAGAGAACCCTAGTGTAGTCTCACATTTCAAATTTAAAGCTCTTTATATTAGCACATGCCACCAATGTAGATTGTGAGGCAAACAAACAATAATACAAAAATCAAAAAGCACCACTTCAGGCACTTGATAGCAACTAAATCTCAAGAACAGCAGAATGATATATACACACAGGACTTCCATGCTCTTGAAGTCAACCCACTTGCACCTTTGAAAGAGATGTCCGACTTCAGCAGCTTCAAGCATCAAAATAAGATTTCTCTATGTGTGTTGCAGATTGCCAGCTCTCGTTTAAAGCACGCTCCTCTTGAGTCTACTCTGACGCCATTAGGTGCTAAGGTCATTGCTGTCTCTACTTCTTGCTTCAAGCCGCATCACCGAACAGAGGATTGTGTGTTCAGTTCCTCTTTAGCAGGCTTGCGGGCACCACAAGTTGCTCTCTCAACCTCCACTTTTCATTGACTGCAACCAAACATTTTGTTCCATTCAGTGTACGTGTCGAGTTCTTTTTGTGATATGCTGGGCTGGATTTTGCAAAAGACGTTCTCAAAGTCCTGGTAGGTGACGGGCCGTAGCTGGCTAGGCAGGATAGCGGCAAGGTCCGGGGCCGGCACTGCGTGGAGCGGGCCCACCACGGCCTCCTGACACAGCCGAGCCACGTCCAGGCCCGAGAAGCCCTCCGTCCGCTGGACCAGCAGTGCCACCTCTTTGTCGCTGAGGCAATAGTTGTGCTGTGAGAGCAGCTGACTGATTATCTGGTGTCGGGCTGTGCTGTCAGGGAGAGGGACCAGGAGCCGCTTAGAGAAGTACCTTCTCAGCGACTCGTCGATCTCCTCTGGCTTACTGGTGGAGCAGACGACCAGTACCTGGTCCTCAGCCGAGGCAAGGAGGCCATCCAGCTGCATGAGAAGCTCGCTCTTGATCCGGTTGATCGGGCTCTCCTCACTGAGCTGGGCGGACAGCAGCATGTCGACATCGCTGATGAAGACTACCGCAGGCTGCCGGCACCGTGCCACCAGGAAGGAGGCATGTATGATCTTCTCCCCGTCCCCAAGCCACTTAGTCACCAGGGAGGAGCCGCTGAGACAGAGGAACACCGCCCCCAGCTGGCTGGCCATGCACCGACCCAGCAACATTCTGCCGGTTCCCTGAGGTCCAAATAGAAGGATACTCCGAGGTAATGCGGTCAGTCCACTGAACATGTCTGGCCTCAACATGGGCCACAAGACCTCCTCCTTTATCGTAGCTTTGGCCAGCTCCAGACCGGCGATATCGCTCCAGTCCACGGGCGCCCCCTGTTGGACGATCTCGGTGGTGATCATTTCCACGAGGTGCGGATCGCTGCTTTTCAGCTGCTCCTCTGCGGGGTGGGAGGATGAGGTAGCTGTGCCAACACCAGAGCCTGGCATGGTGTGGGATAGATGCTGCCTGTGCTCGTCGCCGTGCTCACCCATGACGGGGGACGTGAACTTTCCGAATGCTTCGCCAGTTCGCGAACCTCCCAGGGAGCTCTTGGCCGAACTGTAGGACGGAGGGGTTACCGCCCTGCCGGACTGACTGCCAAACTTCCTTTGCTGATCTGAGGGCATCAGCTGCTTTGTGGGCTTAAAAGCAAGAGACGACGTGTCAGCACTTCTGTCAAATCCATTTCCTCTGCCTGTGTTTGAAAGACTGTTGTCGGGCATTCGGTACATAGGGCTCTGAGTCGAGCGCTGTTGGCCATAGCTAAAATTTCCATAATTGGAGTCCATTTCTCCTTGCCCTGCCATATAGAAAGCCTTCCTCTTCAGAGAGCTGGCCGAGCTGCTGTTTAGAGGTGTTGGTGCGATGGGTGCTAGGCTGTGGGCCTGGTAAGAGTAGCCTGGGAGAGTGGAGGGAGGCAACGGAGTGGGAGCTGCAATACCAGACGGCAGGTAGGCCGAGGGTGGCGGCGCCCCTCCAGGGCTGTATCCAGGGGCGACTGCAGTCTGTGGTGGGTACCCCGTGGGCGGGTAGTTGTAGCCGGAGATGTTGGGGGAGCCAGCGGCATAGCCAGGCACAAGGGCTGGGGGTGGGGGCGGTGGCTGCAGGAGTCCGGCACTGTGCAGAGGTGAGGGGTGGGGCGAGGGTAGGGCTGAGGCGGACTGCCCACTGTAGCTGGAGTGCAGGTAAGAGCCGTTGTAACCCGCGGCGTATTCCTGAGACGGAAGTCCCGAATGGAGGCTGCCGCAGCCACTGTTGGAGTAGTTGGGCTCCGCCCCCATCCCGGGGGAGCTACCGACGCTTGCCGAAACGTCTGTCGGCGGGAGGCCGGCCGCCCCCCCGGCTTTGCTCCCAGACGTCACGTCCGGAACACAGTTCATGGGGTACACCCCTTCTTGCCACGGCTCACTCTCAGGCTTGCGGCCGTTGAGGAGCGGCGGGGCGGAATCGACGTAGGAGGTGAGCAGGGCTCGCTCGCTCGGACCCTCTAGGATACCAGAGTACTTCTCAGCGTACTTCTTCAGCAGGTTGGAGGCCGTCAGTGCAGAGATGTCGTCGTTGGCCCAGGCATACTGGTAGGTCCGCTGCAGGTGTCCCCTGTAGGCCTCGGCTTTGTGGGCGGGGGAACGGGTGGTGGAGGTGATGTCAAAGTGCTGCTCCGCCCACTGCGCGTGCTCTGGGGTCCACTGCATCTTTATGCCTGAAAGTAAAAATGGGGGGAAAAAATGTTCATGAAAAGTTATGTTCAGGAGTGATTTAATAATAGCAAGTGAAACTTAATAATAATGACCGAGACCAGTAAAAGGCCTTGCTACCCAAATACCAACTGAATTAAATACATATCGGCGGAGAGGGAAAAAAAAACAAAAAACGGCATGTCACTGATTAACTATTCACTATAGACTCACTATAGATAGGGTAGATAACAACGTTCTCATAATAATCTAGGATAGCCCATTCTTCCTTTGCATGCCACCTTAACCCTAAAAGAGAATGTCTTTTCCACTCCCATGCCAAGTTTTCCTGCAGATCCAACTCCCATATAATAAATATGAAAGACTGCTCACAGATCACATCAAAGGTACTGCGCTGATTTGGGACCCAGCACCTAGTTAGCACAGTATAATGCACCCTGCCCAGAACAATATGACACAGACACTGTAGGTCACTCTATAATCCAACTCTCATCTAAAGCGGTCCAAGACAGTTTCAAATCTGCTTCGTGGAGTGCAGCAAACCAATCTCCCCGGTAGCGCTCCGCTGCTTTCATCACACAAAGCCCACAGCTCGGTGTGAATTACAACGGCCCTCGCTCGGCCTCCTGGTCCGCGGTGTGGAGGCCCGGGGGGGAGGAGGCGGGGGGTAGACAAGTCTTACGCCCCCCCCCCCCCCCTGTAAGTTGCTTCCAGGGCTCAAAAAGGCACTATCCCATTTAATCCCAAGCTCCATCTGAAAATACCAGTGGTTACACACGCTGTCATCTCTCTGTGCTCGTGGTGATCAAAGATGCATTTCACACAATAACAGGCTGGTAAGTAATGACAGTCTTGTTTCTTTTTGTTGATTTATTTTCCTTCCAGCCGCTAACAGACAAGACGGGCTCCAGGGGCTTCCTCATCGGCAGCTCGCGCGCGGCCCACTGGCGACAGCCACGCTTCCTCCACATCAAACAGGCTGAACGCAACTCTCCCACCCACACGGCGCCGGCCTCTGGAGCAGGCCAGAGCAGCCAGGGAAGGCTTAGCAGAAGTGCAGACGGAGAGTGGCACGGGGTGTCTGCCTCGCTTTGCCGGATCCGTTTCCCTGCTCCCAGACACGACGCGGGGCGGGGAGGGGGAGGGTCGGAACGGGTCTTGGGGGCACGCAGCGCACCCATCACAGATCGATCAGGCAACTGCACGCGCGCGCGCGCACGCACGCACACACGCAGCTCTGTGAGTATTTGGCAACAGAGCAGCATGCGGATTCCCACATGACTTCCTCCCAGTCATTCGCCGAGCCGCTGCACCAGACACTGAGAGCTAATTAGCGGGATGATTCTGCGCTAATTGTGTTAATTTACAAGGTTTTAGTCAAAGAGATCTGTGCTGGGGCTGGAGCACCTGTCAGCCTTCCAAGCTAATGATTAAGAAACGGCAAAGACAAAGAGCACAAGCTATAAACATCCGTCGCACCCAAACGTCCATCACTGAAAGATGAATGAAATCCGCTCCAAGAAACACCGATGCTGTCTGAGAGGAATGACAGCCATTTTTGTACCATCACAAACATGCCAGATATCATCTAATAACAGGAGACAGCTGTCAACACAAAAACTCCAATGCCACAAAAATGTCAGTTTAAAAAAAAAAAAGACACAAAAAAAAACCTCCTTTAAACACAATTACTGTTTTTGTAACAAAGTAGACATTTAACTAGGATGCACACTGAGATTAGTTAACAAGGTACCAATTCCCATTCATCAGTCACGCTGCATTAACCTGATTGTTGTGTTAGTGATCCTATAAATAGAAGCATGTATTAAAACGCAAACCTTCCCCAATGGATGAGAATAACGAATTCTCAGATACAGAAATTATAGGACATCGCAGTAAGTTGTTACTGTAGACCATATACTAGAATATACTTTTCATGCATGCCAAACATACACTTTGCACTCTCAACGCAATATAATGTATGGCGCACGCAATGCTCTGTTCCGCCACCGCTTCACCTGTACAGGGCTTATTTTGTTAACAAAGCAATCTCCTGACGCAGAGCTATTAGTCCTGTCCACACCGCTCTTTGGAGTAGGCTGGAGTGGCTATGCACTGCCACGGAGAGTAAGTCATTCCAGGAGGAGGAAACCCTGGGCAACGACAGCGCCTTTGCGGACGCTGCCAGCCGAGCTCCCACCTGTCATTATAATGGATTTAATGAGACATTTGACACATAGAAGAGGGAAGCCTTTGGTTTTAGCCATTTCACGGCTTAATTCACGCAGTGCTTAGTGACAGATAGGCGACTCTCCCCTGACATTTAACCCAAAGAGAAGGGCTTGCCTTAGCCTTCAGCAGGGGATCAGAATGGGTTTGTCGGAAGGTGACTCACAGAGATGCAGAGAACTCCGAGCTAACAAATTCTAATTAGATCACTTCAACACCGCAGAAAGACTGTTCGGCATAAAACGCTCTCCCACATCTAACGCGTACAAATGAAAACACCTTCGCGTAAGTGCTGCTTGGAACAACCGCGGCTACCTGCTAAGTGTGCATTAACAAGTAAGGCCCAGATCCCTGAGCACCGTATGCTAAATTAACTCTGATCGGGCCGAGAAGATGGAGAAGGGGAGAAATTTAAACACAGCGTGAGTGGCTGAAAAGCCAGCGGGTTCTGGAGAGGGACTGAGGCCAGAGAAACCGCACGCCTCTGCCTCTGTCCCTGCCTCTGCCTCTGCCTCTCTGACAATGCCAACATATGCGTCATCCAGGCCAACTCTCGAACACTGTAAATACACTGGAACAAATTCAGCCTGGGTGGCTTTAAGCACTCACTGGTGCGGCACAACTCCACATGACCTCCGAGCACCCAAAATATAAACCAGGCTGAAAGATTTAAAGGAAAAATATAACGTTAAAGGAAACATTTTGCATTCTGTTGAAGGCTGCACCCTGCCAATGACTGCTTTTAGTAATAACACAATAAGGACAGTGTAAAGTCAGCCGACTGCACTGAGGCCTGAATTCCCACCTGAAGCGCAATAACAAACATACTGGACACAATTAGTCTGCACTAGGGTCAGTGGCAAAACAAAATGATCCATTATTTTCTCTCCTCATAGTGCATTGCAGTCCATCATCTGTTTAAAAGGCTTCGCAGCCCGTGTTAAAGAATCCCCAAACTAACACCTCACGTTGCGTTGGTCCTGCTCAAGGGAGCGAGGTTCAGCTTTCTGCAGGGGAAGAAAAGGCAGATCGGGCAGTGAGAAAGAGAGAGAGAGGGAGGGAGAGAGACAAAGAGAGAGAGAGAGAGAAGTCAGAGCACAAGCGGGGGGTTGGGGAAGTGGAGGAAAAGAACCTCATTGAGAAAGGAAGTCACCTCCATCTGCACCAGTCAGGAAACCTGGAAACAGCACGCACGCGCACACACACTCTCACTCCTAATCAGTCTGTATTCAAAATCTCCCTTCCCTTGTACATGCATCCCTAAATAAAGATTCTAAAAACACAAGCATTGTATGGCAAATCGGGTCAAAAATGCAGAAAAGGATCCACAATTGTATCTATAATATATATAGCAGATATCCACAGTGTTCCAGGTGGCATAATTAGTAAAGGCTCCAACAGTGGATTTCTTTTCTCATTGGCTCCAGGGCTTAAGATCAAATTCCACTGATTAAGAGATTCAGGTCCCTGAAAAGGCCTTTGTATATTTCCCTAGTGTCTAATGCTCAGAATTTCCACTGCCCCGAATCCTACGTTAATATACACTCAACCAACATCGATAAACTACCAAATAAATTGGGAAAGTCTTCTTAGAGTACATAATGCTCAATTTCAAATATAGGGCCTCTATAATGTTAAAATGAATATGGAAGTGACTTAATTAACAGAATCTATTTAAATAAATGCCATATATCAAACTAATGATAACTAAAATTATTTAAATTAATGCATGCACCTTAACCTCAGATTCCTGCCCCTAACAACAGATATGCATGCGTGAGGAATTAAAAAAGGAAAATGAAAAGGTCTTGCATTTTTTAATTTAAATTTTAAACACCTGTCATTTAAGTACACTTTATTCAATCACAAAATACCTTGCAATGAACATTTTTTCTGCTACAACTGCACCTTCTCAATGTGGTTAATATCTAGTGTTTTTTATATACGACTCAAACACAATATTCAGACGATAACAGCTCATAATTTTAAAAATCTGTTCGCAATGTGAGGAAAGAAATTGAAATAAAAAAACTATTCGCCTTCAGAATTAGTTTATGTTAAAACTAATTTTAAAAATAAACAGAAAGACCCTGTTTTCAGGGTTTCAAACCCAGTGGGCTTAATTCCTTTCCATTTCAGACCATGATGCATACGGCGATGTGGTGATGTGGGAAGACGGCCATTAAAAAGTCGCAACAAACTTCCGTCTCCACTCCACCACCACCATCACCATCACCAAAAATAAATCACCTGGCGACGAATTTCATTTGTATTGCATTTAATTTTGGTTAGTCCAGTCGTGGCCAGAAGAAGCAAGAGAAACCGAGACGGTGACCTTTTTGGGAACCATTAATCTCTGTAGCCTTTGCTGTTTTTAAGCAAACACGACTGTGGCTCCGCTCTGTCCATCCAATTTCCCAGTGCGTAAATTGGACCGCCGCTCGCACAATTCTCTATTCATTACTGTGGCACTGAAAGGAAGCTCAGAGGTGGCTGGGATGTATTTGTGAGTGCGCTTCCTTCTAGCAGGATTCCCAAGCATCAAGGAAGAGATTTTTCTCTGCTTTTTTCA